>JAREIS010000947.1:0-37356 GCA_030060385.1 Muscicapa striata striata
GGGCCATCGTGCTGATGTCATCGATTGCCGGGTACCAGCCAATGGCGGTGAGACTGGGATAAACTGGGATAAACTGGGATAAACTGGGATAAACTGGGAGGGACTGGGATGGAACTGGGAGGGACTGGGATAAACTGGGAGGGAACTGGGAGGGACTGGGATGGAACTGGGAGGGACTGGGATAAACTGGGAGGGAACTGGGAGGGACTGGGATGGACTCGGAGGGGATTTGGGGCTACTGGGACTTACTGGGAATGAGTTTGGGGTTACTGGTTTGGGCTTTTTTGTTACTGGTCCATACTGGTTTATACTGGTTTATACTGGTCCATACTGGTCCATACTGGTTTATACTGGTTTATACTGGTCCATATTGGTCCATACTGGTTTATACTGGTCCATACCAGTCCATACTGGTTATACTGGCCCATACTGGTCCATAGCAGTCCATACTAGTTTATACTGCTTCATACTGGTCCATACTGGTTTATACTGGTCCATACGAGTCCATTCTGGTTTATACTGGTTTATACCGGTCCATACTGGTCCATACTGGTTTATACCGGTCCATACTGGTTTATACCAGTTCATACTGGTTTATACTGGTCCATACTGGTCCATACTGGTTTATACCGGTCCATACTGGTCCGTACTGGTTTATACTGGTTTATACCGGTCCATACTGGTTTATACCAGTTCATACTGGTTCATACTGGTCCATACTGTTTCATACTGGTCCATACTGGTTCATACTGGCCCATACTGGTCCATACTGGTCCATACTGGTCCATACCAGTCCATACTGGTTTATACTGGTTTATACCGGTCCATACCAGTCCATACTGGTCTGTACTAGTCCATACTGGTTCATACTGGCCCATACTAATTTATACCAGTCCATACTGGTCCGTACTGGTCCATACTGGTTCATACTGGCCCATACTAATTTATACCAGTCCATACTGGTCCGTACTGGTCCATACTGGTTTATACTGGTTTATACTGGTTCATACTGGCCCATACTGGTTTATACTCGTCCGTACTGGTCCATACTAGTTTATACCAGTCCATACTGGTTTATACTGGTCCATACTGGTTGATACTGGTCCGTACTGGTTGGCAGGGCCTGGGCCCGTACAGCGTCAGCAAATCGGCCCTGCTGGGGCTCGTGGGCGCCCTGAGCCCGGAGCTGCTCCCGCGCGGGATCCGCATCAACGGCGTCGCCCCGGGGCTCATCCAGACCCGCTTCAGCCAGGCCGTGAGGCGCTGGGCCAAACTGGTTTATACTGGTTTATACTGGGAGGGGAGGAACGGCGAAAGAACGGGGAAAATCGGTGGAAAAATGGGGAAAAAAACGGGGTTTGAAGGGTTAAAGTGGGGGTGGGAAGGGTTAAAAAGGGGTGGGGGGAGGGGATTGGGGTTACTGGTTTGTACTGGTTTGTACTGGTTTGTACTGGTTTGGACTGGTTTGGACTGGGAGGGAAAAAATGGGGGAAAAATGGGGAAAAAAACGGGGTTTGAAGGGTGAAAGTGGGGGTGGGAAGGGTTAAAAAGGGGTGGGGGGAGGGGATTGGGGTTACTGGTTTGTACTGGTTTGGACTGGTTTGTACTGGTTTATACTGGTTTGGACTGGGAGGGAAAAAATGGGGAAAAAATGGGTTAAAATGTGAATAAAATGGAGGATAAAGGGTTAAAAAAGGGATTAAAAATTGGGTTTGGGGGTTACTGGTTTATACTGGTTTATACTGGTTTGTACTGGTTTGTACTGGTTTGTACTGGTTTGGACTGGGAGGGAAAAATGGGGAAAAAATGGTGGAAAATGGGTGAAAAATGGGGAAAAAATGGGTTAAAATGTGAATAAAATGGAGGATAAAGGATTAAAAAAGGGATTAAAAATTGGGTTTGGGGGATACTGGTTTATACTGGTTTATACTGGTTTATACTGGTTTATACTGGGAGGGAAAATATGGGGGAAAATGGGGAAAAAAACGGGGTTTGAAGGGCTAAAGTGGGGGTGGGAAGGGTTAAAAAGGGGTGGGGAGAGGGGATTGGGGTTACTGGTTTGGACTGGTTTGGACTGGTTTGTACTGGTTTGTACTGGTTTGGACTGGGAGGGAAAAAATGGGGAAAAAATGGTGAAAAATGGGGAAAAAATGGGGAAAAAATGGAGGATAAAGGGGTAAAAAAGGGATTAAAAATTGGGTTTGGGGGATACTGGTTTATACTGGTTTTTAATGGTTTATAGTGGGAAGGAAAAAATGGGGAAAAAGTGGTGAAAAAAACGGGGGGAAATGGCATTAAAAGGGTTAAAATGGGGATGGAAAGGGTTAAAAATGGGTGGGGGAAAGGGGTTTGGGGTTACTGGTTTATACTGGTTTGTACTGGTTTATACTGGTTTATACTGGGAGGGAAAAAAGGGAGAAAAATCGGGTTAAAAATGGGGGAAAACGGGTTAAAAGTGGTTTGAAGTGGTCTGAACTGGTCTGAACTGGTCTGAACTGGTTTGAACTGGTCTAAACTGGTTTATACTGGTTTGTGCTGGTTTATACTGGTTTGAACTGGTTTATACTGGGAGGAAAAAAATGGGGAAAAAACCGGTTAAAAATGGGGGAATAAAACGGGTTAAAAACGGTTTAAACTGGTTTTAAACTGGTCTGAACTGGTTTGAACTGGTCTAAACTGGTTTATACTGGTTTGTACTGGTTTATACTGGTTTGTACTGGTTTATACTGGTTCGAACTGGTTTAAACTGGTCTGAACTGGTTTCCCACAGCTCTGGCAGGACGAGGCCGTGCGGGAGAAGGCGCTGGGAGCGCTGGGAGCGCAGAGGTGAGACCCCAGTACAAACCAGTATAAACCAGTATGAACTGGTTTAAACTGGTTTAAGCCCCGCTCCTCCATTTTAAACCCTTTAAAATCCATTTTTTTAATCATTTTTTACCCGTTTTTACCCAATTTTATCATTTTTCACCCATTTTTTCCCCATTTTTCCCCCTCCCAGTCCAAACCAGTATAAACCAGTATAAACCAGTAACCCCAAACCCAATTTTCAATCCGTTTTTAACCCTTTCTCCTCCATTTTTTCCCCATTTTTATTATTTTTTTTACCCATTTTTCACCCAATTTTCCCCGTTTTTTCCCCATTTTCCCCCTCCCAGTCCAAACCAGTCCAAACCAGTATAAACCAGTAACCCCAGTGTGTCCCCGCAGGCTGGGCACGCCCCCCGAGGTGGCTCAGGCCGTGCTGTTCCTGGTGGCCCCCGAGAGCTCCTTCGTGGCCGGGCAGACGCTGCTGGTGGCCGGGGGGGCGGGGGCGCGGCTCTGACCACGCCCACATGACCAAATATGGACATTTATGCAAATGAGGAAGAGAATAAAGGATCCCACAAAGCGCTGGCCACGCCCACTGTGCCCAAATATGGAAATTTATGCAAATGAGGAGAAGAAAGGATCACACAAAGCTTTGGCCACGCCCACTGTGCCCAAATATGGAAATTTATGCAAATGAGACACAGAATAAAGGAATTATTGTTATTCTGGCCACGCCCACAATGCCCAAATATGGACATTTATGCAAATGAGGAGGAGAAGAAATGATCATACAAAGTGCTGGCCACGCCCACATCGCCAAATATGGAAATTTATGCAAATGAGGAGGAGAATAAACGATTCCAGGAGACTCTGGCCACGCCCACATCGCCAAATATGGAAATTTATGCAAATGAGGAGGAGAATAAACGATTCCAGGAGACTCTGGCCACGCCCACATTGCAAAATATGGAAATTTATGCAAATGAGGAGAAGGAAAGATCACACAAGGCTCTGGCCACGCCCACATGACCAAATATGGAAATTTATGCAAATGAGGAGGAAGGATCCTACCAAGCTCTGACCACGCCCACTGTGCCAAATATGGAAATTTATGCAAATGAGGAGGAGAATAAACGATTCCAGGAGACTCTGGCCACGCCCACTGTGCCCAAATATGGAAATTTATGCAAATGAGGAGGAGAATAAACGATTCCAGGAGAATCTGGCCACACCCACTGTGCCCAAATATGGAAATTTATGCAAATGAGGAGGAGAATAAAGGATCCCACCAGGCTCTGACCACGCCCACATTGCCAAATATGGAAATTTATGCAAATTATGATGGTGATAATGGACTTCACAAATTTTTGGCCACGCCCACAATGCCCAAATATGGAAATTTATGCAAATGAGAAGAATAAAGGATCCCATAAAGCTCTGGCCACACCCATGTGACCAAATATGGAAATTTATGCAAATGAGGAAAAGGAAAAAAGGATTAAATGAGGCTCTGGCCACGCCCACTGTGCCCAAATATGGACATTTATGCAAATGAGGAGGAGAATAACGCATCCAATTAGAATCTGGCCACGCCCACTGTGCCCAAATATGGAAATTTATGCAAATGAGGAAGAGAATAACAGATCACATGAGAATCTGGCCACGCCCACATCGCCAAATATGGAAATTTATGCAAATGAGGAGAAAAAAGGATCCCAGAAAGCTCTGGCCACGCCCATTGTGCCCAAATATGGAAATTTATGCAAATGAGGAGGAGAAGAAATGATCATACAAAGCGCTGGCCACGCCCACTGTGCCCAAATATGAAAATTTATGGAAATGATGACGGCGAAAATGGATTTCACAAATTTTTGGCCACGCCCACATGACCAAATATGGAAATTTATGCAAATGAGGAGGAGAAAAAAGGATCATACAAAGCTCTGGCCACGCCCACTGTGCCCAAATATGGAAATTTATGCAAATGAGGAAGAGAATAACGCATCCCATGAGAATCTGGCCACGCCCACATCGCCAAATATGGAAATTTATGCAAATGAGGAGAAGGAAGGATCACACAAGGCTCTGGCCACGCCCACTGTGCCCAAATATGGAAATTTATGCAAATGAAGAAGAGAATAACGGGTCACATGAGAATCTGGCCACGCCCACATCGCCAAACATGGAAATTTATGCAAATGAGGAGGAGGAAGGATCACACAAGGCTCTGACCACGCCCACATGACCAAATATGGAAATTTATGCAAATGAGGAAGAGAATAACAGATCACATGAGAATCTGACCACGCCCACATGACCAAATATGGAAATTTATGCAAATGAGGAAGAGAATAAAGGATCTCACCAGGCTCTGACCATGCCCACCGTGCCCAAATATGGAAATTTATGCAAATGAGAGGAATAAAGGATCCCACAAAGCGCTGGCCACGCCCACATGACCAAATATGGAAATTTATGCAAATGAAGAAGAGAATAACGGGTCACATGAGAATCTGGCCACGCCCACATCGCCAAATATGGAAATTTATGCAAATGAGGGGAAGGAAGGATCCCATAAAGCTCTGGCCACACCCACATGACCAAATATGGAAATTCATGCAAATGAGGAGGAGAAAAAAAAAGATTAAATGAGGCTCTGGCCACGCCCACTGTGCCCAAATATGGAAATGTATGGAAATGATGACGGTGAAAATGGATTTCACAAATTTTTGGCCACGCCCACAATGCCCAAATATGAAAATTTATGCAAATGAGGAGGAGAAGAAAGGATCCCACAAGGCTCTGGCCACGCCCACTGTGCCCAAATATGGAAATTTATGCAAATGAGGAATAGAATAACAGATCACATGATAATCTGGCCACGCCCACAATGACCAAATATGGAAATTTATGCAAATGAGGAGAATGAAGGATCACACAAGGCCTTGGCCACGCCCACATGACCAAATATGGAAATTTATGCAAATGAAGAGGAGGAAAAAATTAAATGTGGGTTTGGCCACGCCCACTGTGCTCAAATATGGAAATTTATGCAAATGAAGAAGAGAATAACGGGTCACATGAGAATCTGGCCACGCCCACATTGCCAAATATGGAAATTTATGCAAATGAGGAGGCGAAAAAAGGATCATACAAAGCTCTGGCCACACCCACTGTGCCCAAATATGGAAATTTATGCAAATGAGGAAGAGAATAACGCATCCCATGAGAATCTGGCCACGCCCACATCGCCAAATATGGAAATTTATGCAAATGAGGGGAAAGAAGGATCACACAAGGCTCTGGCCACGCCCACATGACCAAATATGGAAATTTATGCAAATGAGGAGGAGAAGAAGGGACAAAAATATTGACCACGCCCACATCGCCAAATATGGAAATTTATGCAAATGATGATGGTGATAATGGACTTCACAAATTTTTGGCCACGCCCACAATGCCCAAATATGGAAATTTATGCAAATGAGGAGAAGGAAGGATCACACAAGGCTCTGGCCACGCCCACTGCGCCCAAATACGGAAATTCATGCAAATGAGGAGGGAAAAAAAAATTAAATGAGGCTTTGGCCACGCCCACTGTACTCAGATATGGAAATTTATGCAAATGAGGAAGAGAATAACAGATCACATGAAAATCTGGCCACGCCCACATCGCCAAATATGGAAATTTATGCAAATGAGGAGAAGGAAGGATCACACAAGGCTCTGGCCACGCCCACTGCGCCCAAATATGGAAATTTATGCAAATAAGGAAGAGAATAACGGGTCACATGAGAATCTGGCCACGCCCACATCGCCAAATATGGAAATTTATGCAAATGAGAAGAATAAAGGATCCCATAAAGCTCTGGCCACACCCACATGACCAAATATGGAAATTCATGCAAATGAGGAGGGGAAAAAAGGATTAAATGAGGCTTTGGCCACGCCCACTGTGCCCAAATATGCAAATTTATGCAAATGAGAGAAAGAATAAAAATTTTAGGTGACTCTGAACCTCATTAAATATGGTAATTTATGCAAATGAGAGTGAAATAAATGGATTTTTGTTTGGTTCTGACCACGCCCACTGTGGAAAATCCCAATTTTTTTTTTTTTTTTTTTTTTTTGGGGGAGGGGAAATTTTAGGTTTGTCACTTCGGCCCCCCAGCCCGGAAATGACGTCACAGAAATGCAAATGAGGGCGAAAAAATGGAAGGATTTTATTGGAGGATCAACGGCGGCGGCGGAAACCTGGGAAGGGAAAAAAAATGGGGAGAAAAATGAGGATTTTGGGAAAAAAATGAAAAATTGGAATTTTGGGGGGAAAAATGGGGAATTTTGGGAAAAAAAAGGGATTTTGGGGAAAAAATTTTGGGGTAAAAATAGAAGATTTTGGGGGAAAAAATTCCGAATTTTGGGTGTAAAAAATTCCGAATTTTGGGTGTAAAAAATGGGGAATTTGGGAAAAAAATAGAATATTTTGGGGAAAAAATTGAGAATTTTGGGGGAAAAAATTCAGAAGTTTGGGTGTTAGAAATGGGGAATTTGGGGGAAAAAAAGGAATTTTAGGAGGAAAAAAAAAAAAGGAAAATTTGGGGTAAAAATAGATTTTGAGAAAAAAAAAAAATCAGAATTTTGGGTGTCAAAAATGAGGAATTTTGGGAAAAAAAGCGATTTTTGGGAAGAAAAATTTTGGGGTAAAAATAGAAGATTTTGGGGGAAAAAATTCCGAATTTTGGGGAAAAAAATCAGAATTTTGGGGTAAAAAATTCAGAATTTTGGGGAAAAAAAAAAGAATTTTGGGAGGAAAAAAGGGGAAATTTTGGGGCAAAAATAGAAGGTTTTGGGGAAAAAAAAATCAGAATTTTGGGTGTAAAAAATGGGGAATTTTGGGAAAAAAAGGGAATTTTGGGAAGAAAAATTTTGGGGTACAAATAGAAGATTTTGGGGGAAAAAATTCCGAATTTTGGGGAAAAAAATCAGAATTTTGGGTGTAAAAATGGGGAATTTTGGGAAAAAAAGGGAATTTTGGGAAGAAAAATTTTGGGGTAAAAATGGAAGATTTTGGGGAAAAAAATTCAGAATTTTGGGTGTAAAAAATGGAGACGTTTGGGAAGAAAAAAAGGAAATTTTTTGGGGGAAAATGGAAAATTTTGGGGAAAAAAAATGGAATTTTGAGTGTAAAAATTGAGAAAATTTGGGAAGGAAATTTTGGAGTAAAAATAAAGAATTTTGGGAAAAAGAGAAAATTAGGAATTTTGGGGAAATTTTTTTTAGGGAAATAAAAGATTTTGGCGAAGAAAAATGAAATTCTGGGTGCAAAAAATGGGAAAAAAGGAGATTTTGGAATGAAAAAAATGGGAATTTTTGGGGAGAAAAATTTGGATTTTTGGGTGTAAAAAAAGGAGAATTTTGGGAAGAAAAAAGAAAATTTTTTGGGGAAAAAAGTGAATTTTGGGGAGAAAAAAGTGAATTTTGGGACTCACCTTTTTCCTTTTTCTTCCCCAATTTTGTTTTTTCCTTTTTTTCTTAGTGGCTCCGACGATTCCTGAGGAAAAAAAAGCCCCAAAATCGCCCAAATTCAGCCCAAAAAATTCCTCAAATTTTCCCCCAATCCCCCAAAATTTTTTCCTCAAATCCCCAAAATTTTTCCAAAAAATTTTTCCTGAAATTCCCAATTTTTTACCGATTTTTTTTCCAAAAACTCCTGATTTTCCTCCTGATTTTTAATCCAAATTTTCCCCAAATTTTGGATTTTTCTCCCAAATTTTTGTCCATAAAAATTCCAAAAATTTTCCATATTTTTCCCCAAACTGCCAAATTTTTCTGGATTTTCTCTAAAATTCCCAATTTTTCTCCCAAATTTTCCCATTTTCTTTTCCAATTTTTTCCCCATTTTCCCCCCAATTTTTTTCCTGTTTTTTTCCCAATTTTTTCTACAATTATTTTCCATTTTCCCCCCAAATTTTTCCAAAACTTTTCCCAGTTTTTCCACAATTTCCCCCCAAATTTTTTCCATTTTCCCTCCATTTTTTTCCACTTTTCCACAATTTTTCCCACAATTTTTTCCCGAATTTTTCCCAATTTTCTTCACATTTTCCCCCAAATTTTCCCATTTATTTTCCCAATTTCCGCCCAATTTTTTCCCATTTTTTTTCAATTTTCCCCAAATTTTCCAGATTTTTTTTCCCATTTTTCCCACAATTTTTCCCCATTATTTTCCCCAAATTTTCCAAATTTTTTTTCCCATTTTCCCCATTATTTCCCCCAAATTTTCCCATTTATTCTCCTAATTTTTCCCCAATTTTTAAAAAATTTTTTTCCCATTTTCCACCAATTTTTCCCAATTTTTTTCCCATTTTTCCCAATTTTTTCCAATTTTCCCCAAATTTTCCCTGATTTTTTTTCCATTTTCCCCCATTATTTTTCCTTTTTTCCCCCAATTTTATTCAAATTTTCCCACAATTTTTCCCATTTATTTTCCCAATTCCCCCCCATTTTTTTCCCCATTTTCCCCAAATTTTCCAAATGAATTTTTCCATTTTCCACCAAATTTTCCCAATTTTTTTTTTGCATTTTCCCCAAATTGTCCCCAATTTTTTCCCATTTTCCTCACAATTTTTCCCCATTATTTTTCCCAACTTTCCCTAAATTTTCCCAATTTTTTTTCCATTTTCCCCCCAAATTTTCCCCCAATTTTTTCCTATTTTCCCCCTTTATTTTTCCCAATTTCCCCCAAATTTTCCCCATTTTCCCCCATTATTTTTCCCAGTTTTCCCCAATTTTTCCGTTTTTTTTCCCCCCATTCCCCAAGCCCCGCCCCCCTCCCCTCACCTGATTGGTCGCCTCCCCCAGGAGGGCGGGGAAAGCCCCAAAGTTGGTGACGTCATCCAGGTCAGGCCCCGCCCCCCGCGGCCGCCGCGGCCGCCAGGGGGCGCTGAGGCGCTGCAGCATCGACTCCTCGTAGCGGATCCTGAGAATGACCCAAAATCGTCCAAATTTCACCCCAAAATCGCCCGAATTTCACCCAAATTTCAACCAAAATGGGACCTCAAGAAAGTTCTGAGAGACTCTTGGCAAAAAATTGGCCAAAAAAACACCAAGAAGTGACCAAAAAATGACCCCAAAGTGACCAAAGTCACCCAAAAAGTGACCGCGAGTCGCTCAAGCATCACCCCAAAATGCCCCAAAATCGCCAGAATTTCACCCAAAAATTACCCGAATTTTTCCCAAATTTCACCCAAAATGTGACCTCAAGAAAGTTCTGAGGGAATCTGGACCAAAAATTGGCCAAAAAAAGACCAAAAAATGTCCTAAAAGTGACCCCGAAGTGACCAAAGTCACCCAAAAAGTGACCGCGAGTCGCTCACGTATCACCCCAAAATGCCCCAAAATGCCAATTTCACCCAAAAATCACCGAATTTCACCCAAATTTCACCCAAAATGTGACCTCAAGAAAGTTCTGAGGGAATCTTGATCAAAAATTGGCCAAAAAAGACCAAAAATGTCCCAAAGTGACCCCGAAGTGACCAAAGTCACCCAAAAAGTGACCGCGAGTCACTCACGTATCAGCCCAAAATGCCCCAAAATCGCCCGAATTTCACCCAAAAATCACCCGAATTTCACCCAAATTTCACCCAAAATGTGACCTCAAGAAAGTTCTGAGGGAATCTTGGCTAAAAATTGGCCAAAAAAAGACCAAAATATGTCCCAAAAGTGACCCCAAAGTGACCGAAGTCACCCAAAAAGTGACCGCGAGTTGCTCAGGTATAACCCCAAAATATCCCAAAATCGCCCGAATTTCACCCAAAAATTACCCGAATTTCACCCCAAAATCACCCGAATTTCACCCAAATTTCACCCAAAATGTGACCTCAAGAAAGTTCTGAGGGAATCTTGACCAAAAATTGGCCAAAAAAGGACCAAAAAATGTCCCAAAAGTGACCCCGAAGTGACGAAAGTCACCCAAAAAGTGACCGCGAGTCGCTCAAGTATCAGCCCAAAATGCCCCAAAATCGCCCGAATTTCACCCAAAAATCACCAAAATTTCACCTAAATTTCAACCAAAATGTGACCTCAAGAAAGTTCTGAGAGGCTCTTGGCTAAAAATTTGCCAAAAAAAGACCAAAAAGTGACCAAAATGTGACCCCAAAGTGACCAAAGTCACCCAAAAAGTGACCGCGAGTCGCTCAAGTATCACCCCAAAATGCCCCAAAATCGCGAATTTCACCCAAAAATCACCAAAATTTCACCTAAATTTCAACCAAAATGTGACCTCAAGAAAGTTCTGAGAGGCTCTTGGCTAAAAATTTGCCAAAAAAAGACCAAAAAGTGACCAAAATGTGACCCCAAAGTGAAGAAAAAATTCGAAAAAAATCGAAAAAAGTCAGAAACAAATCAGGAAAAATCAGAAAAAAAATCGGAAAAAAAAAAAGGAAAAAAAATCCCAGAAAATTCCCAAAAATTCCCCAAAATTTGGGAATTGTGTCTCACCCTGTGCAGCTCGTGTCGGGGGCTCGGAGCAGCCCCTCCCCCTCCTCCAGGGCCCCTCCCCCAGCTCCTCCCACAAATCCCCTCCAGGATTCCCCAAAAATCCCCAAAATCCCCCAGAAATTCTGAAAAAAATCGCAAAGAATCAGAAAAAAACGGAAAAAAAAAAAGAAAAAAAAAAAAAAAAAAAACCGGAAAAAATTGAAAAAATCGAAAAAAAAAAATCACAAAAAAATGAAGACAAATAGAAAAAAATTGAAAAAATAGGAAAAAGTTGGACAAAAAATTTAAAAAATGAGGAAAGAAAAGAAAAAAAAAAATTAGAAAAAAATCGGAAAAAATTCAGAAAAAAATCGAAAAAAATTCAGAAAAAATCGAAAAAAATGGGAAAAAATAAAAAAATGGGAAAAAATTCGAAAAAAATGGGAAAAAAATCGAAAAAATGAGAAAAAAATTTTTAAAAATCGAAAAAAATTGAAAAAAATTTTGAAAAAAATCGAAAAAAATTTGAAAAAACTTGAAAAAAATCCGAAAAAATCTAAAAAAAAAAAAAAAATGGAAAAAAAAAGGAAAAAAAATCGTAAAAAACAGAAAAAAAATTCGGAAAAATTCCCAAAAAATCCCCAAAATTCCCCACTTGTGTCTCACCTGTGCAGCTCGTGTCGGGGGCTCGGAGCAGCCCCTCCCCCTCCTCCAGGGCCCCTCCCCCAGCTCCTCCCCCAAATCCCCTCCAGGATTCCCCAAAATCCCCAAAAAAATCCCCCAAAAATTCTGAAAAAAAAATCGCAAAGAATCAGAAAAAACGAAAAAAAAAGAAGAAAAACAAAAAGAAAAAAAAACGGAAAAATTGAAAAAAATTGAAAAAAATTGAAAAAAATCGAAAAAAATCAGAAAAAATGAAAAAATTGAAAAAAATTGAATAGGAAAAAATTGAAAAAAATTTAAAAAATGAGGGAAAAAAAGAAAAAATAGTCATTAAAAAATCGGAAAAAATTCAGAAAAAATCGGAAAAAATTCAGAAAAAATCGAAAAAATGGGAAAAAATAAAAAAAGGGAAAAAAATCGAAAAAATGGGAAAAAATCGAAAAAATGAAAAAAAATTTTAAAAATCGAAAAAAAAATTGAAAAAATTTTGAAAAAAAAAATCGAAAAAAAAATTGAAAAAAACTTGAAAAAAAAAAAAATCCTAAAAAATCTAAAAAAAAAAAAAATGGAAAAAAAAAGGAAAAAAATCGTAAAAAACAGAAAAAAATTCGGAAAAATTCCCAAAAATTCCCCAAAATTCCCCACTTGTGTCTCACCTGTGCAGCTCGTGTCGGGGGCTCGGAGCAGCCCCTCCCCCTCCTCCAGGGGCCCCTCCCCAGCTCCTCCCCCAAATCCCCTCCAGGATTCCCCAAAAATCCCAAAAAACATCCCCAAAAATCCTGAAAAAAATCCAAAAAACCAGGAAAACGGAAAAAAAAAAAGAAAAAAACAAAAGAAAAAAACGGAAAAAATTGAAAAAAAATCGAAAAAAATCAGAAAAAAATGAAGACAAATAGAAAAAAATTGAAAAAAATAGGAAAAAGTTGGACAAAAAATTTAAAAATGAGGAAAGAAAGAGAAAAAAAAATTAGAAAAAAATCGGAAAAAATTCTGAAAAAAATCGAAAAAAATGGGGAAAAAAATCGAAAAAAATGGGAAAAAATAAAAAAAATGGGAAAAAAATGGGAAAAAAATCTGAAAAAAAAAGAAAAATTTTAAAAAATCGAAAAAAATTGAAAAAAATTTTGAAAAAAATCGAAAAAAAAATAGAAAAAAATTTGAAAAAAAAAAATCGAAAAAACATTGAAAAAAAATGAAAAAAAAAGGAAAAAAAATAGAAAAAAATGGAATAAAAATTCAGAAAAATTCCCAAAAATTCCCCAAAATTCCCCACTTGTGTCTCACCTGTGCAGCTCGTGTCGGGGGCTCGGAGCAGCCCCTCCCCTCCTCCAGGGCCCCTCCCCAGCTCCTCCCCAAATCCCCTCTAGGATTCCCCAAAAATCCAAAAAAATCCCCCAAAAATTCTGAAAAAAAAATTGCAAAGAATCAGAAAAAAATGGAAAAAAAAAAGAAAAAAACAAAAAGAAAAAAAACGGAAAAAATTGAAAAAATTGAAAAAATCGAAAAAAATCAGAAAAAAATGAAGAAATATAGAAAAAAATTGAAAAAAATAGGAAAAAGTTGGAAAAAAAATTTAAAAAATGAGGAAAGAAAGAGAAAAAAAAGTTAGGAAAAAATCGGAAAAAATTCAGAAAAAAATTGAAAAAAATGGGAAAAAAATCGGAAAAAATGGGAAAAAAATGGCAAAAAAATGGGAAAAAATCTGAAAAAAAAGAGAAAAAATTTTTAAAAATCGAAAAAAAAATTGAAAAAATTTTGAAAAAAAATCCGAAAAAATTGAAAAAAAATCAGAAAAAAATTTGAAAAAAAAATTTGAAAAAAAAATTGAAAAAAATTTGGAAAAAAATCGAAAAAAAATAGAAAAAAATGGAATAAAAATTCGGAAAAATTCCCAAAAATTCCCCAAAATTCCCCACTTGTGTCTCACCTGTGCAGCTCGTGTCGGGGGGCTCGGAGCAGCCCCTCCCCCTCCTCCAGGGGCCCCTCCCCCAGCTCCTCCCGCAGCTCCCGGAGCACGGCCGAGCTGAGGGCGCGGCGCCGCCAGCGAAGCTCCGAGCGCGACTCGGCTTCCGCCGCTGCCGGCGCTGGGAATGGGAAAATTGGGTGAATTCCGGGTAAATTTTGGGGAGTTTTGGGGAGGTTTTTTTGGGGGAATTTTGGGTGGATTTTGGGTGAATTTTGGGTGAATTTTGGGAGAATTTTTGGTAAATTTTGGTTGGATTTCGGATAAATTTTGGGTGAATTTTTGGTAAATTTCGGGTGAATTTTGGGTAAATTATGGGTGTATTTTGGATAAATTTTGATAAATTTCGTGTAAATTTTGGGTGGATTTTGGTAAATTTTGAGTGAATTTTGGGTAAATTTTGGGTGAATTTTTGGTAAATTTTGGGTAAATTTTGGTTGGATTTTGGGTAAATTTTGGATAAATTTTGGGTGAATTTTTGGTAAATTTTGGTTGGATTTCGGATAAATTTTGGGTGAATTTTTGGTAAATTTCGGGTGAATTTTGGGTAAATTATGGGTGGATTTTGGGTAAATTTTGATAAATTTCGGGTAAATTTTGGGTGGATTTTGGGTAAATTTTGAGTGCATTTTGGGTAAATTTTGATAAATTTTGTGTAAATTTTGGGTGGATTTTGGGTAAATTTTGAGTGATTTTTGGGTGAATTTTGGGTGAATTTTGGGAGAATTTTTGGTAAATTTTGGTTGGATTTCGGATAAATTTTGGGTGAATTTTTGGTAAATTTCGGGTGGATTTTGGGTAAATTTTGATAAATTTCGTGTAAATTTTGGGTGAATTTTGGGTGGATTTTGGGTGAATTTTTGGTAAATTTCGGGTGGATTTTGGGTAAATTTTGAGTGAAATTTGGGTAAATTTTGGGTGAATTTTTGGTAAATTTCGGATGGATTTTGGGTAAATTTTGATAAATTTTGAGTGAATTTTGCATAAATTTTAGGTGAATTTCAGGTAGATTTTGGGTGGATTTTGGGTAAATTTTGAGTGATTTTGGGTGAATTTTCAGTGAATTTTGTGTAAATTTTGTGTAAATTTTGGGTGAATTTTGGGTGAATTTTTGGTAAATTTTGGGTGGATTTTGGGTGAATTTTGGTAAATTTTGGGATAATTTTGGTAAATTTTGGTTGGATTTCAGATAAATTTTGGGTGAATTTTTGGTAAATTTCGGGTGAATTTTGGGTAAATTATGGGTGGATTTTGGGTAAATTTTGATAAATTTTGGGTGGATTTTGGGTGAACTTTGCTTGGATTTCGGATAAATTTTGGGTGAATTTTTGGTAAATTTTGGGTGAATTTTGAGTGAATTTTGGGTAAATTTTGGGTGAATTTTTGGTAAATTTCGGGTGAATTTTGGGTGGATTTTGGATAAATTTTGGGTGAATTTTTGGTAAATTTCGGGTAAACTATGGGTGGATTTTGAGTAAATTTTGATAAATTTTGTGTAAATTTTGGGTGAATTTTGGGTGAATTTTTGATAAATTTCGGGTGGATTTTGGGTAAATTTTGAGTGATTTTTGGGTGAATTGTGATAAATTTTGTGTAAATTTTGGGTAAATTTTGGGTGATTTTTGGGTAAATTTTGATAAATTTTGTGTAAATTTTGGGTGAATTTTGGGTGGGTTTTGGGCGACTTTTCGATAAATTTTGGGTGAATTTTGCGTCAATTTTTGTAAATTTTGGGTAAATTCTGAATAAATTTTGTGTAAATTCTGGGTAAATTTTGTATAAAATTTGGGTGAATTTTTGGTAAATTTTTTGTAAATTTTGAGTAAATTCTGTGTAAATTTTGGGTAAATCCTGTGTAAATTTTGGGTGAATTTCAGTAAATTTGGGGTGGGTTGGGGTGGATTTTGCTGACTCACCGCTGACGGGCACCAGGCGGGGGGGGACGTAGCGCCGCCCCCCCCCCAGCCCCGGGGCCTTGGCCCCGCCCCCTTGCCTTCCTCACCGTCCCCGTCATCATCATCATCATCATCCTGTGGGGAGCCACGCCCACTCAGGCCACGCCCACTTCACCCCAAAGTCCATTAAACCCCGCCCACAAATCCTCTAAGCCCCGCCCACCTCACCCTCTAAGCCACGCCCCCAAGCCTCAACAACATCCACTGAACCCCTTAAACCCCACCCAAACCCTTTAAGCCACGCCCACTCTGTCCCTTTAAGCCCCGCCCCTTTAACCCCGCCCATCTATCCCTTTAAGCCCCACCCCTTTAACTCCTAAACCCCGCCCCTTTTACCTTTAAACCCCACGCCTTTCACCCTTAAGCCCCACCCCTTTCACCCTTAAGCCCCACCCCTTTCACCCTTAAACCCCGCCCCTTTCACCCTTTAGACCCCGCCCCTTTTACCTTTAAGCCCCCCCTTTCACCCTTTAAGCTCCACCCCTTTATCCCTTTAACCCCTGCCCATTTATCCCTTTTAGCCCCACCCCTTTATCCCTTTAAGCCCCACCCCTTTATCCCTTTAAGCCCCACCCCTTTATCCCTTTAAGCCTCGCCCATTTATCCCATTAACCCCCACCCCTTTATCCCTTTAAGCCCCACCCCTTTATCCCTTTAAGCCCCACCCCTTTATCCCTTTAAACCCCGCCCCTTTATCCCTTTAAGCCTCGCCCATTTATCCCATTAAGCCCCACCCCTTTAACCCTTTAAGCCCCACCCCTTTAACCCTTTAAGCCCCACCCCTTTATCCCTTTAAGCCCCGCCCCTTTATCCCTTTAAGCCCCGCCCCTTTATCCCTTTAAGCCCCGCCCCTTTATCCCTTTAAACCCCACCCCTTTATCCCTTCAAACCCCGCCCCCACCTGCGCCGCCATATTGGAAGGGGCGGGGCGGAAGCTCAGCGGATCCTCAGCGCCTGCGGGGAGGAAAGGATTGATTGACAGCTGTCAATCACAGCCGCAGAGGGGAGGGGGATGGGGGAAGGGGGCGGGGCCTGCACTGACCACGCCCCCCCGAGGCCGCCGCCCTCAGCAGTTTCTCCAGGTGGTGTTTGAGGCGCTGCTCCAGGGGGCGGAGCTTCTCCAGCACCTGGCGGGAAATAAAAGGGGGCGGGGCTTCCGGTTAAAGGGCGGGACTTCCGGTTTGGGGGGAGGGGCTTCCGGTTTGGGGGAGGGGCTTCCGGTTTGGGGGAGGGGTTCAAGGAATGGGGGTGGGGCTTAAGGATTGGGGTGGAGCTTCAGGTTCTCTCCTAAAAATTATCCGAAATCCTCCCAAAATTTTCCCAAAATTCCCCAAAATTCACCCCAAAATTCCCTAAAATTCACCCAAATCCGCCCAAAATTCCCCAAATTTCCCCAAAAATTCCCCTCAAAATTCACCAAAATTTCCCCCAAAAATTCCCCAAATCCTTCCAAAATCCCCCCAAAACTCCCCCAAAATCCCCCAAAATTCACCAAAAATTCCCCCAAAATTCACCAAAATTCCCCAAAATTCACCAAAAATTCCCCAAAATTCCCCAAAATCCCTCAAAAATTCACCCAAAATCCCTCAAAAATTCCCTCAAAATCCCTTAAAATTCCCCGAAATTCCCCCAAATCCTCTCAAAATCCCTTAAAATTCCTCCAAAATTCACCAAAAATTCCCAAAATTCCCCAAAATCCCTCAAAAATTACCCCAAAATCCCTCAAAATCCCCCAAAATTCACCAAAAATCCCCCAAAATTCACCAAAATTTCCCCAAAATCCTCAAAATTCACCAAAATTCCCAAATTCCCCAAAATTCCCCAAAATCCTCAAAATTCCCTCAAAATTCCCAAAATTCCCCAAAATCCCCCAAAAATTCCCCAAAATCCCCCAAAATTCCCCAAAATCCCTCAAAAATTCCCCCAAAATCCCCCAAAAATTCCCCCAAAATCCCTCAAAATCCCCCCAAAATTCACCAAAATTCCCCAAAATCCCTCAAAAATTACCCCAAAATCCCTCAAAATTACCCCAAAATCCCTCAAAAATTCCCTCCAAATTCCTTAAAATCCCCCCAAAATTCACCAAAAATTACCCAAAATTCACCAAAATTTCCCCCAAAATCCCTCAAAATTCACCAAAAATCCCCCAAAATTCCCCCAAAATTCCCCCAGATGTTCCCCCCCCTCACCACTCGTGTCTCCAGCAGCCTGTCCAGGGCTCCCCCCGCCCCCCCCAGGGGCTTCCCCTGGGATTTGGCACAGACGAGCAGGGCCAGGTCCTGCAGGTAACCCAGGAGAGCCTGGGAGCGCACCTGGAGCAGCGACAGCCCCTGCCAAAAAAACCCAACATTTACATCCCATAATATGGGGGAATTCACCCAAAATTAGCCCTGGAACAGCAGCACTCACTGGGAAAAAAAACCTGAAATTTGTATCCCAAAATTTGGGGAAATTCACCCAAAATTACATCTGAGACAGTGACACACCCTGGGAAAAAAAACCCCGAAATTTACATCCCATAATATGGGGGAGTTCACCCCAAATTAGCCCTGGAACAGCAGCACTCACTGGGAAAAAAACCCCGAAATTTGTATCCCAAAATTTGGGGAAATTCACCCAAAATTACACCTGAGACAGTGACACACCCTGGGAAAAAAAAACCAAAATTTACATCCCATAATATGGGGGAATTCACCCAAATTAGCCCTGGAACAGCAGCACTCACTGGAAAAAAAAACCCGAAATTTGTATCCCAAAATTTGGGGAAATTCACCCAAAATTACTTCAGTGAGAGCGCCCCCTGCTGGATGGGAGGATCCTTAAAAATCCCCAAATTTAAATCCCAAAATTTGGGGAAATTCACCCAAAATTACATTTGGGACAGTGACACACCCCTGGGAAAAAAAATCCCGAAATTTACATCCCATAATATGGGGGAATTCACCCCAAATTAGCCCTGGAACAGCAGCACTCACTGGGAAAAAAACCCCGAAATTTGTATCCCAAAATTTGGGGAAATTCACCCAAAATTGCATCTGTGAGAGCGCCCCCTGCTGGATGGGAGGATCCTTAAAAATCCCAAAATTTAAATCCGAAAATTTGGGGAAATTCACCCAAAATTTACTTCAGTGAGTGAAACCCCCTGGGAAAAAAATCCCAAAATTTATATCCCAAAATTTGGGGAAATTCACCCAAAATTACATTTGGGACAGTGACACACCCCTGGAAAAAAAATTCCAAAATTTATATCCCAAAATTTGGGGAAATTCCCCAAATTTTTTTAAAAATGACGTCAGGGAGGACCCCCAAAATTCCCAGCTCAAAATTTTGTAAAATTCAGGATTTAGGATCCCCCAAAATTCCCTTCAGGGACCCCAAAATTCCCTCAGGGACCCCAAAATTCCCTCAGGGACCCCAAAAATTCCTCAGGATCCCCAAAATTCCCTCAGGATTCCCAAAATTCCCTCAGGATTCCCAAAATTCTCTCAGGGATCCCAAAATTCCCTCAGGGATCCCCAAAATCCCTTCAGGGACCCCAAAATTCCCTCAGGGATCCCAAAATTCCCTCAGGATCCCCAAAATTCCCTCAGGGACCCCAAATTCCCTCAGGATCCCCAAAATTCCCTTCAGGGACCCCAAAATTTTCTCAGGGGCCCCGAAATTCCCTCGGGATTCCCACAATTTCCTCAGGGATCCCAAAATTCCCTCAGGATTCCCAAAATTCCCTCAGGGATCCCAAAATTCCCTCAGGGATCCCAAAATTCCCTCAGGATTCCCAAATTCCCTCAGGGATCCCAAAATTCCCTCAGGATTCCCAAAATTCCCTCAGGGATCCCAAAATTCCCTCAGGGATCCCAAAATTCCCTCAGGATCCCCAAAATCCCTTCAGGGACCCCCAAAATTCCCTCAGGGATCCCAAAATTCCCTCAGGATCCCCAAAATCCCCTCAGGGACCCCCAAAATTCCCTCAGGATTCCCAAAATTCCCTCAGGGATCCCAAAATTCCCTCAGGATTCCCAAAAATCCCCTCAGGGACCCCCAAAATTCCCTCAGGATCCCCAAAATCCCCTCAGGGACCCCAAAATTCCCTCAGGGACCCCGAAATTCCCTCAGGATCCCCAAAATTCCCTCAGGGATCCCCGAAATTCCCTCAGGGACCCCAAAATTCTCTCAGGGATCCCAAAATTCCCTCAGGGATCCCCAAAATCCCTTCAGGGATCCCAAAATTCCCTCAGGGACCCCAAAATTCTCTCAGGGACCCCAAAATTCCCTCAGGGACCCCAAAATTCTCTCAGGGACCCCAAAATTCCCTCAGGATTCCCAAAATTCCCTCAGGGACCCCAAAATTCCCTCAGGATCCCCAAAATTCCCTCAGGATCCCCAAAATTTCCTCAGGGACCCCCAAAATTCCCTCAGGGACCCCCAAATCTCCTCGGGATTCCCAAAATTTCCTCAGGGACCCCAAAATTCCCTCAGAAACCCCAAAATTCCCTCAGGGAACCCCAAAATTCCCTCAGGATTCCCAAAATTTCCTCAGGGACCCCAAAATTTCCTCAGGGACCCCCAAATTCCCTCAGGGACCCCAAATTCGTTCGGGTTCCCCAAAATTCCCTCAGGATTCCCAAAATTCCCTCAGGGACCCCGAAATTCCCCTCAGGGACCCCCAAATTCCCTCAGGGACCCCAAAATTCCCTCAATGATCCCCAAAATTCCCTCGGGATCCCCAAAATCCTCTCAGGGACCCCAAAATTCCCTCAGGGACCCCAAAATTTCCTCAGGGACCCCGAAATTCCCTCGGGATCCCCGAAATTCCCTCAGGGACCCCAAAATTCCCTCAGGATCCCCAAAATTCCATCGGGATCCCAAAAATTCCCTCAGAAACCCCAAAATCCCCTCAGGGACCCCAAAATTCCCTCAGGGTCCCCAAAATTCCCCTCAGGGACCCCAAAATTCCCATCAAAAGGCCCCAAATCCCCTCAAAATCCCCTCAGGGACCCCAAAACTTTCCCGAATTCCTTCAGGGACCCCAAAATCCCCTCAAGACACCAAAAATCCCCTCAGGGACCCAAAAATCCCTTCAGGGACCCCAAAATCCCCTCAGGGACCCCAAATTTCCCTCAGGATTCCCGCCCCCCCCCCGGTACCTCTTTGGTGTCCAGCTGCCCCCCCCTCACTCTCCGCAGCATCTCCCGCCCGTGCGCCGCCACTTCCGCCGCCTGCCGAGGCCCAGAAAATCCATTTTGGGGCAAATTCAGCCTTTTTTGGGGTTTTTAGGTGGTTTTTTGAAGGGTTTTACCTGAGCGCGCAGCGAGTCCAGCAGCGCCACGGCTTCGGACGCCGCCATTTTGAGAATGAGCGTGAGAAAAGGTAGATTAACCAATCAGAGCAAAGCGCGCGAAAATCTAACCAATCAGAGCGCGAGAAAGATTGATTGACAGGTTTCTCGACTAATCAGAGCGCTGCAAAACCCGCCCATACCCAGAAGTGCAGCGCGGAATGATTGACAGGAGAGACGCTGATCAATGGGAATAAAGAGGGGCGGGACAATATTTCCCACCTTTAGGAGGGCGATTAGCCAATGGCAGCGCGTCAAGCGATGATTGACAGGCGCGTTGACCAATGGAAAGCGAGATCGCTGCTTGTAAGCTGCTTCCATTCAAGTCAACGGGACCCCCAACATTTCAATTTTGGCGGCACCAAAATTTCATTTTTTCGCCTCAAAAATCCCAAATCCACCCAAAATTCACCCCAATCCACCCACATCCCCAAAATTCCCCAAAAATCCCCCCCAAATTTTCCAAAAATCCCCAAATTCCCCCTAAAATCCCAAAATTTCCCCCAAAATCCTCAAATTTTCCCCCCAAAATTTACATAAAATCCCTAAATTTTCTCCCTCGAATTCTCCCAAAATCCCCAAATTTTCCCCCCAAAATTTACATAAAATCCCTAAATTTTCTCCCTCGAATTCTCCCAAAATCCCCAAATTTCCCCCCAAAATTTTTCCCAAAAAATCCCCGAATTTTCCTAAAAACACCCAAATTTTCTCCCCAAAATTCCGATTTTTCACCCCAAAATCCCCATTTTTACTCCAAAAAAATCCCCAAATTTTCTCATTTTTCTCCAATTTTCCCTCAATTTTTTTTCTCCCCAAATTTTTCCCAATTTCACCCAAATTTTGACCCAAATTTTCACCTTTTCAACCCAAATTTTCCAACAAAATTCCACCGTTTTTCACCAAAATCCCCCATTTTTTCCCCCCCAAAAATTCCGATTTTTTTCCTCCCAAATTCCCACATTTCCAAATTTTTAATTCAAATTTTATTTTTTTCACCCATTTTTAAATTTATTTTTATCTTTCCCAAATTCAACCAAAAATTTTCCCAGTTTTGACCCAAATTTCCACTTTTTGAACCCAAAATTCCACATTTTTTCTCCCAAAATTTTTCATTTTTGACCAAACTTTTCCCGCCAAAATTTCCCGAATTGAACCCAAATTTTTTCCCAATTTTGACCCAAATTCCCACATTTTCCACCCAAATTTTTACCCAAATTTTTACGTTTTTGACCCAAAATTCGCCAAATTTTTTCGTCCCAAATTCCTGAATTTTGACCCAAATTCCCCCATTTTTGACCCAAAATTTCCTCCCAAATTTTCACATTTTAAACTCCAAATTTTTACATTTTTGACCCAAATTTTTTCCCAAATTTTCACATTTTTGACTCGAAATTTTTACATTTTTGATCTAAATTCCCTCCCAAATTGTCACATTTTATCCGAATTTCCACATTTTTCACCCAAATTTCCCCCCAAATTTTGGACTCGAAATTTTTACACTTTTGACCCAAATTCCCACATTTTTGACCCAAAATTTCCTCCCAAATTTCCACATTTTTGACTCAAAATTTTTACATTTTTGACCCAAATTTTTACATTTTTGATCTAAATTCCCTCCCAAATTTTCACATTTTACCCAAATTTCCACATTTTTCACCCAAATTTCCTCCCAAATTTTCCCATTTTAGACTCAAATTTTTTACATTTTTGACCCCAAATTTTTTCCCAAATTTTCACATTTTCGACCAAAAATTTTTACATTTTTGACCCAAATTTCCTCCCAAATTTTCACATTTTTTTACCCAAATTTTCATTTTTTAAAACCCAAAATTTCCACATTTTTGGACCCAAAATTCTCCATTTTGTACCCAAATTTTTTCTTCCCAAATTCCTGAATTTTGACCCAAATTTTTACGTTTTTGACCCAAAATTTCCTCCCAAATTTTCACATTTTAAACACAAAATTTTTACATTTTTGACCCCAAATTTTTTCCCAAATTTTCACATTTTCGACTTAAAATTTTTACATTTTTGACCCAAATTTCCCCATTTCCCACCCAAATCTTTACATTTTTTAACCCAAATTTTCATTTTTTTAAACCCAAAATTTCCACATTTTTGGACCCAAAATTCTCCATTTTGGACCCAAATTTTTTCTCCCCAAATTCCTGAATTTTGACCCAAATTCCCCCATTTTTGACCCAAAATTTCCTCCCAAATTTTCACATTTTAAACTCCAAATTTTTACATTTTTGACCCCAAATTTCCTCCCAAATTTCCTCCCAAATTTTTACATTTTGGACTCCAAATTTCCTTTGATTTTGACCCAAAATTTTACATTTTTGACCCCAAATTTTTTCCCAAATTTTCACATTTTTGACTCAAAATTTCCACATTTTTCACCCAAATTTCCTCCTAAATTTTCACATTTCTGCCTTGAAATTTCCACATTTTCGACCCCAAATTTTTTCCCAAATTTTCACATTTTGGCCTCCAAATTTTTACACCTTTGACCAAATTTCCTCATTTTTGACCCAAAATTTTCTCCCAAATTTTCACATTTTAAACTCCAAATTTTTACATTTTTGACCCCAAATTTCCTCCCAAATTTTCACATTTTGAACTCGAAATTTCCTTTGATTTTGACCCAAAATTTTACATTTTCGACCCCAAATTTTTTACCAAATTTTCACATTTTCGACTTAAAATTTTCACACTTTTAACCCAAATTTCCTCCCAAATTTTCCCATTTTAGACTCAAAATTTTTACATTTTTGACCCCAATTTTTTTCCCAAATTTTCACTTTTTTGACCCCAAATTTTCACATTTTGCACTCAAAATTTCCTTTGATTTTGACCCAAATTTTCACGTTTTTGACCCAAAATCCCCTTTTTCCACCCCAAAAAAAAACTCCACAAATTCTTTATTTTTCCTTTTCTCCCTCCTTTTATTCCCTCTCTCCATTTTCGGGTCAAAACCCCCCAAATTTGGTTTGACCCAAATTCCCACATTTTTGACCCAAATTTTCACATTTTCGACTCCAAATTTTTACACTTTTGACTCAAATTTTTACATTTTTCACCCAAAATTTGGACTCGAAATTTTTACACTTTTGACCCAAATTTCCACATTTTTCACCCAAAATTTCCTCCCAAATTTTCACATTTTAAACTCCAAATTTTTACATTTTTGACCCCAAATTTTTTCCCAAATTTTCACATTTTCGACTCGAAATTTTTACATTTTTGACCCAAATTTTTACATTTTTGATCTAAATTCCCTGCCAAATTTTCACATTTTACCCAAATTTCCACATTTTTCACCCAAATTTCCTCCCAAATTTTCACATTTCTGCCTTGAAATTTTCACATTTTCGACCTCAAATTTTTTCCCAAATTTTCACGTTTTTCCCCCAAATTCCCCCATTTTCCACCCAAAAAAAAACTCCACAAAATTTGTTTTTTCCATTTTTCCTTTCTTTTATTCCCTCTCTCCATTTTCGGCTCGAAACCCCCCAAATTCGATTTATTTTTATTTTTTTTATTTTTATTTTTATTTTTATTTTTATTTTTTCATTTCTTCTCAGCGCCTCCGGGGGCTCCTCGGGCTCCGGCTCCGCCTCTTCCGGGATCCTCGGGCGCCTCAGCCCCCCCCCCCTCCCCGCGAGTGGGCGGGGCCTGAACCGGAAGTGGCCCCGCCCCCACCGGAAGTGGCCCCGCCCCCTCCCAGCAACATCTGCCGCTGTTTTTGCTCCTCCTCCTCCTGCTCCTTCCGGCGCCTCTCGCGCTCCCGGGCCCGCGCCGCCCGCTCCGCCTGCTTCTGCAGCAGCTAATTAACAAATTAATTTAATTAATTAGCGTTAATTAAGGGGCGTGGTTTAGTTAATTGGGGTTTGGAGGTTTTCTACCCCGAAAAAATCGGATTTTTTACGGAGATTTTACAAATTTTTATCCATTTTTTAAACTATTTATTCCCAAAACTTCAGATTTCAAATTTTCTCCCCCCATTTTTTTTCCAAAATCCCCAAATTTTCCCTCCAAAATTCCCAAATTTTCCCCAAAATCCAAATTTTCCCCCAAATTTTCCCCCCAAATTTTTCCCCAAAATCCCCAAATTTTCCCCCAAAATCCCCAAATTTTCCCCCCCAAAATTTTTTCCCAAAATCCCCAAATTTTCCCCCAAAAATTCTCAAATTTTCCGTCCAAAATTTCCCCAAAATTCCGAAATTTTCCGCCTAAAATTTTCCCAAATCCCCCAATTTCCCCCTAAAATTTTTCCAAAATCCCCAATTTTGCCCAATATTTTCCCAAATTTTCCCAAAATCCCCAAAATTTCCCCCAAAATTTTTCCCCAAAAATCCCCGAATTTTTCTAAAAACATCCAGACTCTCACCCCAAAAATCCCCATTTTTTACCCCAAAAATCCCCAAATTTTCCCCTCAAAATCCCCAAATTTCCCCAAATTCCCATTTTCCCCCAAAATCCCCAAATTTTCCCCAATTTTTTTCCCAAAATCCCAAAATTTTCCCCAAAATCTTCTAAAAGCGCCCCAATTTTCTCCCCAAAATCCCCATTTTCCACCCAAAATCTCCGTTTTTTTCCCAATTTTCCCTCCACCCCCACAAATAATTTTAATTTATTCCAAATTTATGCAAATTTATGCAAATGAGCTGGCCCCGCCCACCTGAAATCGCTCATGACAGCCAAATTTCCCCCCTAAAATTCCCATTTTTACCTCAAAAAAAATCCCCATTTTTTCCCAAAATTCCCCAAATTTCCCCTTAAAATTTTTCCCCAAAAGTCGTGAAATTTTTCTAGTATCACGAAAATTTTCTCCCCAAAAATTCACATTTTTCACCCCAAAAGCCCCATTTTTTTCCCCCAAAATTTTCCCAAAATCCGTAAATTTTCCCCCAAAATCCACGAATTTTCTCCCAATATTTTCCCAAATCCCCAAATTTCCCCCTAAAATTTTTCCCAAAATCCCCAAATTTTCCCCCCAAAACTTTCCCAAAATCTCCAAATTTTCCCCCAAAATCCCCAAATTTTCCCCCAAAATCCCCAAATTTCCCTCCCAAAATCCCCAAATTTTCCCCCAAAATTTTTTCCCAAAATCCCCAAATTTTCCCAAAATCCCCAAATTTTTCCAAAATCCCCAATTTTTCCCAAAATTTCCCCAAAATCCAAATTTCCTCCCAAATTCATTTACCCCAAAATCCCCATTTTCTTAAAACCAATTTTTCCCTCCACCCCCACAAATAATTTTAATTTATTCCCAATTATGCCAAGTTATGCAAATGGTGACCCCAGCCCACCTGGGCGTCGCTCGTGACATCAAATTTCCCCCTAAAATTCCCATTTTACCTCAAAAAAAAATCCCAAATTTTTTCCCAAAATTCCCCAAATTTTTCTCAAATGTGGAAATTTTCTCCCTGAAAATTCATTTTTCCCAAAATCCCCAAATTTTCCCCAAAACTTTCCCAAAATTCCCAATTTTTTTCCCAAAATCCCCAAATTTTCCCCCAAAATATTCCCAAAATCCCCAAATTTTCCCCCAAAAATCCCCAAATTTCACCCAAAAATTTTCCCAAAATCCCCAAATTTTCCCCAAAATTTTTCCCAAAAATCCCCAAATTTTCCCCCAAAATTTTTTCTCAAAATCCCCCAATTTTCCCCAAAATCCTCAAATTTTCCCCCAAAATTTTTTCCCAAAATCCCAAATTTTCCCCAAAATCCCCAAATTTCCCCCAAAATTTTTCTAAAATCCCCAAATTTTCCCCAAATTTTTTTCCCCAAAATCCCCAAATTTTCCCCAAAATCCATAAATCTTCCCCCAAATTTTCCCCAAAATTCCCAAATTTTCCCCCATTTTTTTTCCAAAATCCCCAAATTTTCCCCAAAATCCCAAAATTTTCCCCAAATTTTTTCACAAAATCCCAAATTTTCCCCCAAAATCCCCAAATTTTCCCCCAAAATTTTTTCCCAAAATCCCCAAATTTTCCCCATTTTTTCCCAAAATCCCAAATTTTCCCAAAATCCCCAAATTTTGCCCAAAATTTTTTCCCAAATCCCCAAATTTTCCCCAAAATCCCCAAATTTCCCCCAACATTTTCCCAAAATCCCAAAATTTTCCCCCCAAAATCCCCAAATTTTCCCCCAAAATTTTTTCCCAAAATCCCCAAATTTTCCCCCAAAAATCCCCAAATTTTTTCCCAAAATTTTTCCCAAAATCCCCCAATTTTTCCCAAAATTTTCCCCAAAATCCCCAAATTTCCCTCCCAAAATTCACATTTTACCCCCCAAAATCCCCATTTTTCACCCCAAAAATCCCCGGTTTTTTTCCCAATTTTTTCCCTCCACCCCCCACAATCCATTTTCATTTATGCAAATTTATGCAAATGAGGCGGCCCCGCCCACCTGGGCGTCGCTCAGCGGCAGCCAATAGATGCACGGCGCCGCTTTGGTTTTCCGGAACAGATCGTCCAGGAGTTTGGCCGGCGGCTCCTCGGGAGGCTTCTCTGGAAAATGAAAATAAATTTTGGGGTGAAAAAGGGGGATTTTGGTTAAAAACGAAAAAAAGATATTTTAAAAAATTTAAAAAAAAAAAAAAAAAAGGTATTTTTAGGGAATTTTTAGGGGATTTTTGGAATTTTTTTGAGAGAGTTTGGAGAATTTGGATTGGATTTGGAAGAACAAAAAAATACCCAAACATTTTGGGGTAAAATCTGGGGATTTTGGTTAAAAACAAAAAAAATAAAAAAAAATTGGAATTTTTAAGGTGAAAGCTGGGGATTTTTAGGGGTTTGTGGATTTTTTTTTGGGTGATTTTGGAGAATTTGGAGTGGATTTGGAAAAAAAAAAAACAACAAAAAAAAATTTTAGGGTGAAATCTGAAAATTTTGGTAAAAAAAAAAATTAAAAAATTAAAATAAAAAAAAAAAAAATTGGGATTTTTAGGGTAAAAATTGGGGATTTTTGAGGGGGTTTGTGGATTTTTTGGGAGATTTCGGATGATTCGGAAAAAAAAAACCAAAAATTTTGGGGTGAAAAAGGGGGATTTTGGTTAAAAACAAAAAAAAAAGATATTTTTAAAAATTAAAAAAAAAAAAATTAAAAAAAATGGTATTTTTAGGGAATTTTTTAGAATATTTTTCGGAGATTTTGGATGATTTGGAGCAGAATTGGAAAAAAAAAAGACCAAAAATTTTGGGGTGAAAAAGGGGGATTTTGGTTAAAAACAACAAAAAAGAAATTTTAAAAAATTAAAAAAAAAAATTTTAAAAAATGGTATTTTTAGGGAATTTTTTAGAATATTTTTCGGAGATTTTGGTTGATTTGGAGCAGAATTGGAAAAAAAAAATGAAAATAAATTTTTGGGGTGAGAAAGGGGGATTTCGGTTAAAAACAAAAAAACTAAAAAAAAATTTAAAAAAAAATTTGGGATTTTTAGGGTGAAAATTGGGGATTTTTAAAGGGGTTTGTGGAGTTTTTTTGGGAGATTTCAGGTGATTAGGAAAAAAAAAAACCAAAAATTTTGGGGTGAAAAAGGGGGATTTTGGTTAAAAACAACAAAAAAGATATTTTAAAAATTTAAAAAAAGTTTTAAAAAAATGGTATTTTTAGGGAATTTTTAGAATATTTTTCGAGATTTTGGATGATTTGGAGCAGAATTGGAAAAAAAAAAAGACCAAAAATTTTGGGGTGAAAAGGGGGATTTTGGTTAAAAACGACAAAAAAGAAATTTTAAAAAATTAAAAAAAAAAATTTTTTAAAAATGGTATTTTTAGGGAATTTTTTAGAATATTTTTCGGAGATTTTGGATGATTTGGAGCAGAATTGGAAAAAAAAAAAGACCAAAAATTTTGGGGTGAAAAAGGGGGATTTTGGTTAAAAAAAAAAAGATATTTTTAAAATAAAAAAAAAAAATTTAAAAAAAATGGTATTTTTAGGGAATTTTTTAGAATATTTTCGGAGATTTTGGATGATTTGGAGCAGAATTGGAAAAAAAAAAAGACCAAAAATTTTGGGGTGAAAAAGGAGGATTTTGGTTAAAAACAAAAAAAAACTAAAAAAAAAAAAAAATTAAAAAAAAATTTGGGATTTTTAGGGTGAAAATTGGGGATTTTTCAGAGGATTTTTGGAATTTTTTTGAGAGAGTTTGGAGAATTTGGATTGGATTTGGAAGAAAAAAATACCCAAACATTTTGGGGTAAAATCTGGGGATTTTGGTAAAAAAAAAAAAAAAATTAAAAAAAAACACAAAAGAAAAAAAATTGGAATATTTAGGGATTTTTCAGAGAATTTTTAGAAATTTTTTTGGGAAATTCTGGATGTTTTGGAGTGGATTTAGAAAAAAGAAACTATCAAAAATTTTGGGCTGAAAAACAGGGATTTTGGTTAAAAATAAAACTAAAAAAAAAAAAAAAAAAAAATTTGGGGATTTTTGGGGTGAAAATTGTTGAAATTAAGATGAAAAAAAGCTCATTAAGCCCCTCCCACCTCATCTAGATTTCCATATAAGGTCATTAAGCCCCTCCCACTCCCCCTTAAGCCCCTCCCACTTTACCACATTTCCATATAAGGTCATTAAGCCCCTCCCACTCTTTAAAACCCCTCCCAGTAACTTTTAGCCCCACCCACACCCATATAAGGCAATCAAGCCCCTCCCACTTCACCCCATTTCCATATAAGGCAATCAAGCCCCGCCCACTCCACTTCAAGCCCCTCCCACTTTACCCCATTTCCATATAAGGTCATGAAGCCCCTCCCACTCCCCTTTACGCCCCTCCCACCTTCACCAATTTCCATATAAGGCCATCAAGCCCCTCCCACTTTTCTTCAAGCCCCTCCCACTTCATCCCATTTCCATATAAAGCAATCAAGCCCCGCCCACTCATCTTTAAACCCCTCCCACATTAGCACATTTCCATATAAGGTCATGAAGCCCCTCCCTCTTTTCAAGCTCCTCCCACCTCTCAAAAATTTTTCATTAATTTTTTTTTAAAAGCAAAGCTCCGCCCACTCCCATATAAGGTCATTTAGCCCCTCCCACCTTCTCATTTCCATATAAGGCAATCAAGCCCCGCCTACTCCCCTTTAAGCCCCTCCCACTTTACCCCATTTCCATATAAGGTCATTAAGCCCCTCCCACTTTCCTTCAAGCCCCTCCAACCCCATCAAAATTTCCATATAAGGTCATTAAGCCCCTCCCACTTCACTCAATTTCCATATAAGGCAATCAAGCCCCGCCCACTCGCCTCTAAGCCCCTCTCACCTTCACCAATTTCCATATAAGGCCATCAAGCCCCTCCCACTTTTCTTCAAGCCCCTCCCACTTCACTCCATTTCCATATAAGGCAACCAAGCCCCTCCCACTTTAGCACATTTCCATATAAGGTCATGAAGCGCCTCCCACTTTTTTCAAGCCCCTCCCACCCCATCAAAACTTCCATATAAGGTCATTAAGCCCCTCCCACTTCACTCAATTTCCATATAAGGCAATCAAGCTCCGCCCACTCCCGTTTAAGCCCCTCCCATGTTAGCACATTTCCATATAAGGTCATGAAGCCCCTCCCACTTTTCTTCAAGCCCCTCCCACCCCATCAAAACTTCCATATAAGGTCATTAGGCCCCTCCCACTTCACTCAATTTCCATATAAGGCAATCAAGCCCCGCCCACCCCAAGCCCCGCCCCCTTTTTTTTTTTATTTACCCCTCACCTTTCCTCTTAGGGCCTGGCCTCCCTCTGGCCCCGCCCCTTCTCTTTGTCCCCTCCCCGGGGTGGGCGTGTCCTTCCGGTGACTCCTCCTCCTCTTTGTGGGGCGTGTCCCGGCGTGGCCCCTCCCCCACCGGAAGGGCGTGTCCCGGAAGTGGGGCGGGGCTTTCCCCGTCCCACTAGGCGCTGTTCCAGCGCCGTTCCCGCCGGGACCGTTCCGCTCTCGCTCCGCCCACTGCCAAGGCTCCGCCCCGGGCGGGAGGCGCCCCAGCGGGGGAGGGGCTGGGGGGAACGGGGGGGAGGGGCCCGACGAGGACACGCCCCCCCCGCCGGGGAAAGGGGGTGGGGGAGGAGCTGGGAGGAGGCCAGGAGCCACGGTGGAGTCGAGGCTAAAAATAGAAACATTTGGATCCCAAATTTTTTTTTCCCAAATTTTTCCCAAAAAAAAATCCCCAAATTTTCCCCCAATTTTTACCAAAATCCACAAATTTTCCCCCAAATTTTTTCCCCCAAAATTTAGTTTTTATCCCAAAAAATTTCCCAAAATCCCTCATTTAAAATCCAATTTTTCCACCCAAATTTTTTTTCCCAAATTTTTCCCCAAAAAAATCCCCAAATTTTCCCCCCCAATTTTTTTTTACCAAAAATCCACAAATTTTCCCCCAAATTTTTTCCCAAATCCCCAAATTTTTCCCCCAAATTTTTTTTCCTAAACTTTTATTTTTTCCCCAAATCCCCCAAATTCGCCCCAAATTTCCCCCAAAATTTCCCCAAATTCCCTCCAAAATCCTCAAAAATTTCCCCAAAATTCTTTTCCCAAATTCCCAAATTTTTCCCAAAAAATCCCCAAATTTTCCCCCAAATTTTTTTCTAAATCCCCAAATGCTTTCCCCAAATTTTCAATTTTTTCCACCCAAATTTTAATTTTTTTTCCCAAAATCCCCCAAATTCACCCCAAATTTTCCCCCAAAACCCCAATTTTTCCCCAAATTTTTTTTCCCAAGATCCCAAATTTTCCACCCAAAATCCCCAAATTTTTCTCAATTTTTTTTCCCAAAATCCCCAAATTTTCCCCCAAAAATTCTTCCCAAAATTTCATTTTCCCCCAAAAATCCCCCAAATCCTCCCCTTAAAAACCCAATTTTTTTCCCTCCAAACCCCCACAAAAACCCCAAAATTCCCAATTTTTTTTCCCAAACTCCCAATTTTTTTTCCCCCAAATTCACAAATTTTCATTTTTTTTTTCCCAAAATCCCCCAAATTCACCCCAAAATTCATCTCCCACCTCCTCCTGCTGGGCGAAATCGGCCGAGAGAACTTTGGGGTTGGATTGGGGCCACTTGACCCCGTGCAGAGCCTCCTGGTGGCCACAGCCTCCTCCACCGAGCAGTACTGGGGTAAAAAAAACCAAATTTTGGTCAAATTCATAAAATTCATAATTTTGGGGAATTAATAAAAAAAATCCCGAGCGATTTCGAGCAAATTTGGATTTTTTACGGATTTTTAAAGTGAATTTTTAAAGGGAAAAATCCGAATTTTCTCGGTGGTTTTGGAAACAAATTTTTACCAAATTTTCCAATTTTTTTCAAGTTTTTTTTTTTTAATTTTGGGAAATTTTTTTGGGATGAATTTTAAGGATTTAAGAGATTTTTGAGATGAAATTTTAGGAATTTTTTAGTAAAATTTTGGGGGTTTTTTTAGTGAATTTTAAACAGATTTTTTAGAGGAAAAATTTGAATTTTTCCCCCAATTTTTCTTCTCAAATTCTAAAATTTTTTCCCAAATTTTTAAATTTTTTGAAGTTGTTTTAAAATAATTTTTTTAAAATTTCTAAAATATTTTTTTTTAAATTTTTTTGGGAAAGATTTAAAGAATTTTAGAAATTTTAGGGATTTTTAAGTATTTTCAAGAATTTTTTTTTTTAGCAAATTTTTTTTTTAAATTTTCCTAAATTTTTTAAAAATTTAAAAAAATTTTCACGGAATTTTGAAAAAAATTCCTTAAAATAAAATTATAAGTAAAAATTCAGGAACTTTTAGTAAATTTAGAATTAGAATTTTTTAATATTTGATTTTTTTAAAAAAGTATTTGAGTAAAATTTTCGAGAGTTTTTGGAAATTTTGAGAGTTTTTAAGGGGTTTTGTAGCTCTTCCACCGAGCAGTACTGGGGCAAAAAAACCAAATTTTGGACAAATTAACAAAATTCATAATTTTGGGGAATTAACAAAAAAAATCCCGAGCGATTTCGAGCAAATTTGGATTTTTTACGACCATTTTTAGGGGAAATAATTTGAATTTTTTGACCCAAACTTTGCCCAAATTTTGTCTTTTTTTTTTTATTTATTTTTTTTTTAATTTATTTTTTCAAACTCCATTAAATCCCATAAAATTCCCCCAAAATTTCTTCCCCCAAATTTAAATTTTTAGAATTTTTTTTCCACCCTCCCACCCACAAGGGGGCGCCATTTTTTTTTTGCATTTTTTCCGTTTTTTCACCCAAATTTCGCCCAAATTTCTGATTTTTTTTGGGATTTCTTTATTCTCCCGAATCTACTAAATCTCAGAAAATTCCCCCAAAATATTTTTGTTTCAAATTTAATTTTTTTTTGATTTTTTTTTTTTTTTTCAGTCCTCCCGCCCACCAGGGGGCGCCATTTTTTGGGCGTTTTTCACCCATTTTTCACCTGAATTTTGCAGGATATTCGGAATTTTTTTTGGAATTTCTTTATTTTCCCAAACTTCACTAAATCCCATAAAACTCCCCCAAAATTTTTTCCCCAAAATTTAATTTTTTCAAGATTTTTTTTCACTCCTCCCACCCACCAGGGGGCGCCATTTTTTGGGCGTTTTTCACCCAAATTTCGCAGAAATTTCGGTTTTTTTTTTTTTTTTTATTTTCCCAAACTTCACTAAATCCCATAAAACTCCCCAAAATTTTTGCCCCAAAATTTAATTTTTCCAAGATTAATTTTTTTTTCAGTCCTCCCGCCCACCAGGGGGCGCCATTTTTTGGGCGTTTTTCACCCGAATTTCGCAGGAATTTCGCAGAAATTTCAGGTTTTTTTTAGAATTTTGGATTTTTTTGGTTTTTTTTTAAATTTTTGGGGTGAATTCAGGGGGTTTTGGGTGTCTCACCGTGACGAAACAGTGGGATTTGATGCGGTCGATCCAAAACCCGTCGTCCTTGAGCCGCCCCGTGCGACCCAGCAGCTCCTTCAGCTGCCCCAGGGTGAAGGGACGCACCTGGGAGGGCGTGGCCAGGGGGAGGGGCGTGGCCAGGTGAGGGGGCGTGGTCAGGTGGGAGGAAAAAAAAAAAAAAAAAAAAATCACGAAAATTTGGGTTAAAACTGGTAAAAAATGATTAAAAATGGCTCAAAATACCCCAAAAATTTGGCTCAAAATGACCCAAAAAATTCCCCAAAATTTATCCCAAATTTCCCCAAAATCCCCAAATTTCCCCAAAATTTCTCCCAAATTTCCCCCAAATTTCCCCAAATTTTTTCCCCAAAATTTCCCAAAATCCCCCAAATTTATCCACAATTTTCCATACATTTCCCCAAAATCCCCAAATTTCTCCCAAATTTCCCCCAAATTCCCCCAAATTTCCCCCAAATTCCCAAAATTTTTCCCCAAAATTTATCCAAAAATTTCCCCAAAATCCCCAAAAATTCCCCAAATTTCCCCAAAGTTTCTCCCAAATTCCCCAAATCCCCAAATTTTTTTCCAAAATTTTTCCCAAAATTTCCCCAATTTTCCCCAAAATCCCCCAAATTTTTCCAAAAATTTCTCCCCAAATCCCTCAATACTCTCCCAAATTTCCCCCAAATTTCTCCCAAATTTATCCAAAAATTTCTCCCAAATTCCCCAAATTTTTCCCCAAAATTTCCCATAATTTATTCAAAAACTTCCCCAAAATTTATCCCAAATTTTCCCCAAAATCCCCCAAATTTTCCTCCAAATTTCCCTCCAGTTTCTCCCAAATCCCCCAGATTTGCCCCAAAATTTCCCCCAAAACCCCAAATTTCCCCAAAATCCCCCAAATTCTCCAAATTTCTCCCAAATTTCCCCCAAATTTCTCCCAAATCCCCCCAAATTTTCCCCAAAATCCCCCAAATTTTCCCACAAATTTCCTCAAAAATCCCCCAAATTTCCCCCCAAAAATTTCACCCAAATTCCTAAAATCCCCAAAATCCCCCAAATTTCTCCCAAATTCCCCCAAAACTTTCCCCAAAATCCTCCAAATTTTTATTTTATTTTTCCCTGCTCAATTTCTCCAAAATTTCCCCCCAAATCTCCAAAATCCCCAAAATTTCTCCCAAATTTCCCCAAATTTTCCCCAAAATTCCCAAATTTCCCCCAAATTTCTCCCAAATTTTCCCCGAAATCCCCCAAATTTCTCCCAAATTTCCCCAAAATCCCCCAAATTTCCCCCCATAGTTTCTCCCAAATTCCCCAATCCCCGAAATTTCTCCCAAAATTTTTCCCAAAATTTCCCCAAATTTCCCCAAAATCCCCCAAATTTCCCCCAAATTCCCCAAATTTTTCCCCAAAATTTCCCCAAATTTATCCAAAAATTTCCCCACAATCCCCAAAAATTCCCCCAAAATTTTCCCCAAATTTCCCCAAAAATCCCCCAAATTTTCCCCCAAAGTTTCTCCCAAATTCCCCCAAATCCCCCAAATTTCTCCCAAAATTTTTCCCAAAATTTCCCCAAATTTTCCCCAAAATCCCCCAAATTTCCCCAAAAATTTCTCCCAAATTTTCCCTGAAATCCCCCAAATTTCCCCCCAAAGTTTCTCCCAAATCCCCCAAATTTCTCCCAAAATTTTTCCCAAAATTTCCCCAATTTTCCCCAAAATTTCTCCCAAAATTTTCCAAAACTTTCTCACCAGGTTGCAGAGGTGCACGATGGGGGAGGGGCGCTGCCGGGGAGGCGGTTCGGCCCCGCCCTCACGGGCTCGTCCACGGGCAGCAGGACGGGGCCTCCCGGCCGCCAGGGGGCGCCAACGGCCCGGCGAGGGGGAGGGGCCACCTCTGGGGGAGGGAGGTGACGTCATCGGCCACGCCCATCCCCAAATTCCCCAAAAATTCCCTTTTTTTTTGGAATTTTTTTGGATTTTTTTGGGTTTTTTTTAGAATTTTTTTAAAGGTTTTTTTTTATTTTTTTTTTTTTTTGGGGGGGGGATTTTTTGGGAATATTTTTGAATTTTTTTGGAAATTTTTCTTTTTTTTCTTTGATTTTTTAGGGGAATTTTTTGGATTTTTTTGAATCCTTTTTTTAATTTTTAAAAAATTATTTTGCATTTTTTTGGCTTTTTTTTGGGATTTTTTTGGGATTTTTTGGAATATTTTTGGAATTTTTAGAAGTTTTTTTTTTTTTGGGCTTTTTTTGGGGATTTTTTGGGAATTTTTTTTTATTTTTTTAATTTTTTTTTCAACTTCTTTGGGATTTTTATTTTTTTCAAAATTTCTTTGGAATTTTCATGAAATTTTTTTGGATTTTTTTTTATTTTTTAAGGGATTTTTGGGATTTTTGAATTTTTAAAAATTTTTGGGGATTTTTTTTTGGCTGGGATATTTTGGAATATTTTTGAATATTTTTGGATTTTTTTTTAAATTTTCTTTGATTTTTTGGGGGATTTTTGGGGATTTCTTTGAATTTTTTTTGAATTTTAAAAAACTTATTTTATTTTTTTTTGGCTTTTTCTGGGGAGTTTTTGGGGATTTTTCGGAGTTTTTTTGGAATTCTTAAAAATTTTTTTTCAATTTTTTTTGGATTTTTTTTAATTTTTTCAAAATTTCTTTGGAATTTTTTGGTTTTTTATTTTTAAGGGATTTTTTGAGATTTTTTTGAATTTTTAAAAAAATTTTTTTTTTATTTTGTTTTTATTTGGGGGGGATTTTTTGGGATATTTTCGAATATTTTTGGAATTTTTTTTTAATTTTCTTTGATTTTTTGGGAGTTTTTTGGGATTTTTTTGAATTTTTGAATTAAGATTATTAGTCTTAACTAATCATAATACAAATGTAAAAAAAAAAAATAATTAACATCATTACTAATTCTGATTAATTAGCAACACAAAACAATAAAAATATAAATTAATTAAAATGAATTAATGATATCAGTACTAAAATAATGTCGTAACTAAAAACATTAATAATTAACATCGTTATTAATTCTGATTAATTAGCAACACAAACAATAAAAATAAAAATTAATTAAAATGAATCAATGATACCAGTACTAAAAAACTGCAATAATTAAAAAAATAATAATTAACATTATTTTTAATTCTGATTAATTAGCAACACAAAACAATACAAATATAAATTAATTAAAAAAAATTAATGATATCAGCCCTAAAATAACGTATTAAGTAGAAAAAAAAAAAATTAACATTATTACTAATATTTTAGTAATAACTAAATATTTAAATATTTA
>JAREIS010000948.1:0-34680 GCA_030060385.1 Muscicapa striata striata
GGGTGTCACTGGGGACATTGGGGACAGTGGGGACATTGGGGACATTTGGGGACATTGGGGACACTGGGGTGATTGGGGTGTCACTGGGACATTTGGGGACACCTTGGGGACACCACGAGTCGCCCAGGCCGGGAGGTGACACTGGGGACGCTGCGGGTGACAGGAGGTGACACGGGGGGCGTCCCCCAAGATTTGGGGGAGGGGAGGGGGCGGGGCCAGCCCCGGTGCCACTCCCCCGTGTCCCCAATAAAGCCATTGTCATTGTCACTGTCACCACGTGTCCCCCTTCCCCGTCCGCCATTTTTTAGGGTTTTGAGACCCCTCCCCCATTTTTGGGTGTCCCTTTACCCCTCCCCCATTTTTTGGGTGTCCCCCCCTCCCCCATTTTGGGATGTCCCCCTCCCCCTCCCCAATTTTTGGGGTGTCCCTTTACCCCTCCCCCATTTTGAGGCGTCCCCCCCTCCCCCATTTTTAGGGTGTCCCCCCTCCCCCATTTTTTGGGGTGTTCCCCCTCCCCCTCCCCAATTTTTGGGGTGTTTCTTTACCCCTCCCCCCATTTTTGGGGTTTTGGGACCCCTCCCCCATTTTTGGGGTTTCCTTTTACCCCTCCCCCCATTTTTGGGGTGTTTCTTTACCCCTCCCCATTTTTGGGGTGTTCCCCCTCCCCCTCCCCCAATTTTAGGGTTTTGAGACCCCTCCCCCATTTTGGGTTTCCCATCTCCCCTCCCCATTTTTGGGGTGTCCCCCCCCTCCCCCATTTTTTTGGGTGTTTCTTTACCCCTCCCCCATTTTTTGGGTGTCCCCCTCCCCATTTTGGGGTTTCCTTTACCCCCCTCCCCATTTTTGGGGTGTTCCCCTCCCCCTCCCCATTTATTTTTGGGTGTCCCTTTACCCCGCCCCTCCCCCCGCCCCTCCCCCTTCCCCTCCGCCCCTCCCCCGGAAATGTCCCAGACGCTCCCGGGGGTCCCATCCCTCCTCCCCCCGCCCGTGACTCAGTTTCCCTTCCCTCCCCCTCCCCCGCGGCGTTTCCTGGGTGGGGCCAAAAGAGCCAAAATCGGGCAAAAAGCGGCAAAATCGGGAAAAAACGGGACAAAAACGGGACAAAAACGGGACAAAAAGGATAAACCGGGACCACCCGGGACAAACCGGGACCACCCGGGACCACCGGGAACGAACCGGGACCACCCGAGACCACCTGGGGCGAACCGGGACAAACCGGGACCACCCGGGCCGGGAAGGGACAAGCGGGACCACCCGGGACGAACCGGGACCGGCCAGGAACAGACCGGGACCACCCGGGACAAACCGGGACCACCCGGGACAAACCGGAACCACCCGGGACCGGCCAGGAACAGACCGGGACCACCCGGGACCGGCCAGGAACAGACCGGGACCACCCGGGACAAAGCAGAACCGGTAGGGGCTAACCGGGACAGGGACCGGGACCACCCGGGACAAAGCGGGACCGGCCAGGAACCGACCGGGACCACCCGGGACAATCGCGAGCGGAACCGAGCCCGGGAGGGGAAACCCGGGGGGGTTCCCCGGCCCCGCGCGGGCTGTCCCGGGATAAATTCCGGTTCCGGGGGGGAGGGGGGGGAAAGCGCGGTTTTGGGGAGTTTATCCCGTTTCTAGGGGAGTTAATCCCGGTTCTAGGGGAGTTTATCCCGGTTCTAGGGGTTTATCCCGCTTTATCCCGTTTCCGGGGGGGCGTGTCCCGATCTCGAGGGGTTTATCCCGGTTCTGGGGGGCGTGTCCCGGTTTTAGGGGGGTTATCGCGGTTCCGGGTCAGTTTAACCCTTTCCTGTGAGTTTATCCCGGTCCAGGCTCAGTTTAACCCTTTCCTGTGAGTTTATCCCGGGTCAGTTTAACCCTTTCCCGTGAGTTTATCCCGGTCCAGAATGGGTCCATCCCAGTCCCGGGGGGTTTAACCCTTTCCTGACGGGTTTATCCCGGTCTGGCCCAGTCCATCCCGAGGGGTTTATCCCAGTCTATCCTGGTCTCTTTATCCCAGTCCATCCCAGTTTATCCCAGTCCATCCTGGTCTCTTTATCCCAGTCTATCCTGGTCTCTTTATCCCAGTCCATCCCAGTTTATCCCAGTCCATCCTGAGGCATTTATCCCAGTCTATCCTGGTCTCTTTATCCCAGTCCATCCCAGTTTATCCCAGTCCATCCTGAGGGATTTATCCCAGTCTATCCTGGTCTCTTTATCCCAGTCCATCCCAGTTTATCCCAGTCTATCCCAAGGGATTTATCCCAGTCTATCCTGGTCTCTTTATCCCAGTCCATCCCAGTTTATCCCAGTCCATCCCGAGGGATTTATCCCGGTCTGTCCTGGTCCATCCTGACCAGTTTATCCCAGTCCAAACCGGGAGGTTTCTCCTGGTTTATCCTGGTTTATTCCTGTCTATCCTGGTCTATTTATCCCAGTCCATCCCAGTTTATCCCGGTCCATCCCGGTCTATTTCTCTTGGTCCGTCCTGAGGGGTTTATCCCAGTTCCTCCCAGTCTATCCCAGTCCATCCCAGTCTGTTTATCCCGCTCCATCCCAGTCCATCCCCGTTTCTCCTGGTCTTTCCCAGTTGATTTATCCGGATCCATCCCAGTTTATCCCAGTCCATTTATCCCAGTTTCTGGTTTATCCCAGTCCATTCCAGTCCATTTATCCCAGTTTCTGGTTTATCCCAGTTTATCCCAGTCCATTTATCCCAGTTTCTGGTTTATCCCAGTCCAGTCCAGTCTATTTCTCCCGGTTTCTCCTGGTCCATCCTGAGGGATTTATCCCGATCCATCCCGGTCTATTTCTCCCAGTTTATCCCGGTTTATCCCGGTTTCTCCCGGTCTATTTCTCCCAGTTTCTCCCAGTTTCTCCCGGTTTCTCCCGGTCTATTTCTCCCAGTTTATCCCGGTTTCTCCTGGTTTCTCCCGCTCCCTCCCGGTGTTATCCCGGTCCCTCCCGGTGTTATCCCGCTCCCTCCCGGTGTTATCCCGGTCCCTGCCGGTGTTATCCCGGTTCCCCCCGGTCCCTCCCGGTGTTATCCCGGTGTTATCCCGGTCCCTCCCGGTGTTATCCCGCTCCCTCCCGGTGTTATCCCGCTCCCTCCCGGTGTTATCCCGGTCCCTGCCGGTGTTATCCCGGTTCCCCCCGGTGTTATCCCGGTCCCTCCCGGTGTTATCGCGGTCCCTCCCGGTCCCTCCCGGTGTTATCCCGGTTCCTCCCGCTCCCTCCCGGTTCCCCGGTGTTATCCCGGTCCCTCCCGGTGTTATCCCGGTTCCCCCCGCTCAGTCCCTCCCGGTGTTATCCCGGTCCCTCCCGGTGTTATCCCGGTTCCCCCGCTCAGTCCCTCCCGGTGTTATCCCGGTTCCCCCCGGTGTTATCCCGGTTCCTCCCGGTGTTATCCCGGTTCCCCCGGTGTTATCCCGGTCCCTCCCGGTGTTATCCCGGTCCCTCCCGGTGTTATCCCGCTCCCTCCCGGTGTTATCCCGCTCCCTCCCGGTGTTATCTCGGTTCCCCCGGTGTTATCCCGGTTCCCCGCTCAGTCCCTCCCGGTGTTATCCCGGTTCCCCCGGCTCAGTCCCTCCCGGTGTTATCCCGGTCCCTCCCGGTGTTATCCCGGTTCCCCCGCTCCCCTCCCGGTGTTATCCCGGTCCCTCCCGGTGTTATCCCGGTCCCTCCCGGTGTTATCCCGGTGTTATCCCGGTGTTATCCCGGTGTTATCCCGCCGCTCAGTCGCTCTCCCGGGATGCGCTGTGTCCCGGCCCCGCTGCTGGCGCTGGCCGCGCTGGCCGCGCTCTGTCCCGCGCTGTCGCGGGCGCTCAGCACGTGCCGCTCGCTGGACCTGGAGGCGGCGCGGCTCAAGCGCATCGAGGCCGTGCGGGGCCAGATCCTGAGCAAGCTGCGCATGCGCGCGCCGCCGCCCGACCCCGAGCCCGAGCCCGGCCCGGGACTGCCCGAAGAGGTTCGGGCGCTCTACAACAGCACGCGCGAGCTGCTGCGGCAGCGCCAGCGGCTCCGGCCCGGGCACGACCCGCAGGAGTACTGGGCCAAGGAACTGATCCGGTTCGACATGGAGACACCGGGGATGGTGAGAGACTGGGGACACTGGGGACATGGGGACATGGGGACATTGGGGACAGTGGGGACATTGGGGATATGGGGACACTGGGGACACAGAGCGGCTCCGGCCCGCGCGGGACCCGCAGGAGTACTGGGCCAAGGAGCTGATCCGGTTCGACATGGAGACACCCGGGGATGGTGAGAGACTGGGGACACTGGGGACATCATGGGGATATGGGGATATGGGGACATTGGGGACACAGAGCGGCTCCGGCCCGGGCACGACCCGCAGGAGTACTGGGCCAAGGAACTGATCCGGTTCGACATGGAGACACCCGGGGATGGTGAGAGATTGGGGATAGTGGGGACATCATGGGGACATTGGGGACATGGGGACAGTGGGGACATCATGGGGATATGGGGACACTGGGGATATGGGGACACTGGGGACACAGAGCGGCTCTGGCCGGGGCACGACCCGCAGGAGTGCTGGGCCAAGGAACTGATCCGGTTCGACATGGAGACACCCGGGGATGGTGAGAGACTGGGGACACTGGGGACATTGGGGACATGGGGACAGTGGGGACACTGGGGACATCATGGGGACACTGGGGATATGGGGACACTGGGGACACAGAGTGGCTCCGGCCCGCGCGGGACCCGCAGGAGTACTGGGCCAAGGAGCTGATCCGGTTCGACATGGAGACACCGGGGGACGGTGAGAGACTGGGGACATTGGGGACATCATGGGGACATTGGGGACATTGGGGATATGGGGACATTGCGGACACTGGGGACATTGGGGACATTGCGGACACTGGGGGCATTGGGGACATTGGGGTGATTGGGGACATTGGGGACATTGGGAACATTGGGGACACTGGGGACATGGGGGACATTGGGGACATTGGGGACATTGGGGACACTGGGGACATTGGGGGCATTGGGGACATTGGGGACATTGGGAACATTGGGGACACTGGGGACATGGGGGACATTGGGGACATTGGGAACATTGGGGACACTGGGGACATTGGGGACATTGGGGACATTGGGGACATTGGGGACACTGGGGACATTGGGGGCATTGGGGACATTGGGGACATTGGGAACATTGGGGACACTGGGGACATGGGGGACATTGGGGACACTGGGGACATTGGGGACATTGGGGACACTGGGGACATTGGGGACACTGGGGACATTGGGGGCAGTGGGGACACTGGGGACATTGGGGACATTTGGGGACATTGGGGACACTGGGGACATTGGGGACACTGGGGACATTGGGGACACTGGGGACACTGGGGACATTGGGGACATTTGGGGACATTGGGGACACTGGGGACTTTGGGGACATCGGGACATCAGTGGGACATGGGGGGACATTGGGGACATCGTGGGGACATCAGAGGACGCCAGGAGACGTCATGGTGACATTGTGGTGACATCGTGGTGACATCGTGGGGACATGGGGATGGACAGAGGGACACATCTGGGGACAGCCGGACACGAGGGGGGACAGATGGACACGGGGACATTGCCTGGTCATCTGTCCACTCTGGAGTGACCACAGCGGGCAGAGGGACATTCTGTGGTCATCTGTCCACTCCTGAGTGACCACAGCAGGCAAAGGGACATTCTGTGGTCATCTGTCCACTCTGGAGTGACCACAGCGGGCAGAGGGACATTCTGTGGTCATCTGTCCACTCTGGAGTGACCACAGCGGGCAGAGGGACATTCTGTGGTCATCTGTCCACTCCGGAGTGACCACAGCGGGCAGAGGGACATTCTGTGGTCATCTGTCCACTCCTGAGTGACCACAGCGGGCAAAGGACATTCTGTGGTCATCTGTCCACTCTGGAGTGACCACAGCGGGCAAGGGACATTCTGTGGTCATCTGTCCACTCTGGAGTGACCACAGCGGGCAGAGGGACATTCTGTGGTCATCTGTCCACTCTGGAGTGACCACAGCGGGCAGAGGGACATTCTGTGGTCATCTGTCCACTCCGGAGTGACCACAGCGGGCAAAGGGACATTCTGTGGTCATCTGTCCACTCCGGAGTGACCACAGCGGGCAGAGGGACATTCTGTGGTCATCTGTCCACTCTGGAGTGACCACAGCGGGCAAAGGGACATTCTGTGGTCATCTGTCCACTCCGGAGTGACCACAGCAGGCAAAGGGACATTCTGTGGTCATCTGTCCACTCTGGAGTGACCACAGCGGGCAGAGGGACATTCTGTGGTCATCTGTCCACTCTGGAGTGACCACAGCGGGCAGAGGGACATTCTGTGGTCATCTGTCCACTCTGCAGTGACCACAGCGGGCAGAGGGACATTCTGTGGTCATCTGTCCACTCCTGAGTGACCACAGCGGGCAGAGGGACATTCTGTGGTCATCTGTCCACTCTGGAGTGACCACAGCGGGCAAAGGGACATTCTGTGGTCATCTGTCCACTCCGGAGTGACCACAGCAGGCAAAGGGACATTCTGTGGTCACCTGTCCACTCTGGAGTGACCACGACCCCCCGGCCTTTGGTGGCCTCAGAGCAGGGGCTGGTGGCCCTGGGGTGGCCTCGATGTCCCCAAGGTGACCCCGATGGCCTCTGGGTGACCCCGATGACCTCGAGGTGACCTCAGTGTCCCCAAGGTGACCCTGATGGCCTCGAGGAGACCCCCAGGTGACCTTGGTGACCCTGAGGTGACCCCGATGACCCCAAGGTGACTTTGATGACCCTGAGGTGACCCTGAGGTGACCCCAGTGTCCCCAGGGTGACCCCGATGACCCCAAGGTGACCCTGATGACCCCAAGGTGACCTCAGTGACCCCAAGGTGGCCCCGATGTCCCCAAAGTGATGCTGGTGGCTCTGAGGTGACCCCAGTGTCCCCAAGGTGACCCTGATGACCTCGAGGTGACCCCCATGACCCCAAGGTGACTTTGGTGACCCTGAGGTGACCCCAGTGTCCCCAAGGTGACCCTGATGGCCTCTGGGTGACCTCAGTGTCCCCAAGGTGACCCCAATGACCCTGCGGTGGCCCCAGTGTCCCCAAGGTGACCCTGATGACCTCGAGGTGACCCCCATGACCCCAACATGACCCCAAGGTGACCCAGTGACCTTGAGATGGCCCTGAAGTGACCCCTGTGACCCCAAGGTGACCCCGAGGTGACAGTGGTGTCCCCAAGGTGGCTGTGGTGACCCTGAGGTGTCCCCCAGGTGGCAGCTGTGTCCCCGCAGTGTCCCCGAGGTGACAGCGGTGGCCATGGTGACTCCCAGGTGACAGCGGTGTCCCCGAGGTGACAGCAGTGTCCCCGAGGTGGTTGTGGTGACCCTGAAGTGACAGCGGTGTCCCCAAAGTGACAGCAGTGTCCCCCAGTGTGACAGCAGTGACTCTGAGGTGACAGGTGGTGACAGCAGTGTCCCTGAGGTGACAGTGTGTCCCCGTGTCCCCGCAGTGTCCCCAGGTGCCATCGTGTCCCCGCAGTGTCCCCCAGGTGACAGCAGTGACTCTGAGGTGACAGGTGGTGACAGCAGTGTCCCTGCAGTGTCCCCAGGTGACAGCAGTGACTCTGAGGTGACAGGTGGTGACAGCAGTGTCCCCCAGGTGCCATCGTGTCCCCCTGTCCCCGCAGTGTCCCCGCAGTGTCCCCGCAGTGTCCCCGAGGTGCCATCGTGTCCCCTGTCCCCTGTCCCCGCAGTGTCCCCGCAGTGTCCCCCAGGTGCCATCGTGTCCCGTGTCCCTGCAGTGTCCCCGAGGTGACAGCAGTGTCCCCGCAGTGTCCCCCCGGTGCCATCGTGTCCCCCTGTCCCCGCAGTGTCCCGTGTCCCCGCAGTGTCCCGCAGTGTCCCCCGGTGCCATCGTGTCCCCCTGTCCCCGCAGTGTCCCCGCAGTGTCCCCGAGGTGCCATCGTGTCCCGTGTCCCCGCAGTGTCCCCGCAGTGTCCCCGAGGTGCCATTGTGTCCTGTGTCCCCGCGGTGTCCCCGAGGTGCCATCGTGTCCCCGTGTCCCCGCAGGTGTCCCCGAGCGCTGGCGCCCCTCCCCCCGCAGCCTGTTCTTCGTGTTCAACGCGAGCCGCGTGCGGGCGGGGCTGGGCCGGGCCGAGCTGAGCCGCGCCGAGCTGCGCCTGCTGCGCCAGGGGACAGCGACAGTGACAGCCACGGGGACAGCACAGGGGACAGCCACTGCACAGGGGACAGCACAGGGGACAGCCACGGGGACAGCCACAGCACAGGGGACAGCCACGGGGACAGCCACTGCACAGGGGACAGCGGGGACAGCCACAGCCACAGCGGGGACAGAGCAGAGAGTGGAGCTCTACCAGGTGAGCAACGGGGACAGGGACAGGGACAGGGACAGGGGCAGTGACAGGAACAGCGACAGGGACAGTGGGGACAGCGACAGGGACAGCGACAGCCACAGCCACAGCCACAGCGACAGCACAGGGGACAGCACAGGGGACAGCACAGGGGACAGCGGGGACAGCCACAGCCACAGCGGGGACAGAGCAGAGAGTGGAGCTCTACCAGGTGAGCAACGGGGACAGCGACAGGGACAGGGACAGGGACGGGACAGGGACAGGGACAGGGACGGGGACAATGGGGACAGCGACAGCCACAGCCACAGCCACAGCCAAAGCACAGGGGACAGCACAGGGGACAGCCACAGCCACGGGGACAGCGGGGACAGAGCAGAGAGTGGAGCTCTACCAGGTGAGCAACGGGGACAGCAACGGGGACAGGGACAGGGACAGGGACAGGGACAGGGACAGAGACAGATACAGGGACAGTGACAGGGACAGCCACGGGGACAGCCACAGCACAGGGGACAGCGGGGACAGCCACAGCCACAGTGGGGACAGAGCAGAGAGTGGAGCTCTACCAGGTGAGCAACGGGGACAGCGACGGGGACAGTGACAGTGACAGGGACAGGGACAGGGACAGAGACAGAGACAGATACAGGGACAGTGACAGGGACAGCCACGGGGACAGCCACGGCACAGGGGACAGCCACAGCACAGGGGACAGCGGGGACAGCCACAGCCACAGCCACAGCGGGGACAGAGCAGAGAGTGGAGCTCTACCAGGTGAGCAATGGGGACAGCAACGGGGACAGCGGGGACAGGGACAGGGACACTGGGGACAGCGACAGTGGGGACAGCGACAGGGAAAGGGACAGAGACAGATACAGGGACAGCGACAGGGACAGTGACAGGGACAGCCACAGCACAGGGGACAGCGGGGACAGCCACAGTGGGGACAGAGCAGAGAGTGGAGCTCTACCAGGTGAGCAACGGGGACAGAGACGGGGACAGGGACAGCGACAGGGACGGGACAGGGACGGGGACAATGGGGACAGCGACAGGGACAGCCACAGCCACAGCGACAGCACAGGGGACAGCGGGGACAGCCACAGCACAGGGGACAGCACAGGGGACAGCCACGGGGACAGCGGGGACAGCCACAGCCACAGCGGGGACCGAGCAGAGAGTGGAGCTCTACCAGGTGAGCAACGGGGACAGAGATGGGGACAGGGACAGGGACAGCAACGGGGACATTAGAGGCACTGGGGACAGGAACAGGGACAGGAACAGGAACAGGGACAGTGACAGGGAAAGGGACAGGGACAGGGGCAGCAATGGGGACATTGGAGGCACTAGGGACAGGGACAGGGGCAGTGACAGGAACAGGGACAGGGACAGGGACAGGGGACAGGGGACAGCCACAGGGACAGCGGGGACAGCCACAGCCACAGCGGGGACAGAGCAGAGAGTGGAGCTCTACCAGGTGAGAAACGGGGACAGCAACGGGGACAGGGACAGGGACAGAGACAGGGACAGGGACAGGGACAGGAACAGCGACAGGGACAGGGACAGGGACAGGGACAGGGACAGGGACAGTGACAGGGACAGGGACAGGGACAGGGACAGGGACAGGGACAGTGACAGGGACAGAGACAGTGACAGGGACAGGGACAGGAACAGGGACAGAGAAAGGGACAGGGGCAGCAATGGGGACATTGGAGGCACTGGGGACAGGGACAGGGACACGGACACGGACAGGGACAGGGACAGGGACAGGGACAGGGACAGGCACAGCCAGGACAGCCCAGGGGACACTGGGGACCGAGCAGAGTCGAGCTCTGCCAGGTGGGCACAGCGACATCGGGGACATTTGGGGACATTGGGGACAGTCATGGAGACAGCCACGGGGACATTGGGGACATTGAAGGGACTCCAGAGTCTCTGAAGCTGTCCCCAATGTCCCCAATGTCCCCAGTGTCCCCAATGTCCCCAATGTCCCCAGTGCCCCCACTGTCCCCAATGTCCCCAATGTCCCCAGTGTCCCCAGTGTCCCCTCACTGTCCCCAATGTCCCCACTGATGTCCCCAATGTCCCCCACTGTCCCCAGGGTTTCGGGAACTCCTCCTGGCGTTACCTCCAGGGTCGCTCCGTCCGTGTCACCGCTGAGGACGAGTGGCTCTGGTTCGATGTCACCGACAGCGTCCGGCAGTGGCTGCAGGGCAGCGGTGAGGGACACCCCAAATATCCCAAAATATCCCAAAATATCCCAAAATATCCCAAAATATCCCAAAATATCCCAAAATATTCCAAAATATCCCAAAATATCCCAAAATATCCCAAAATATCCCAAATTACCCAAAATATCCCAAAATCACCCAAAATCACCCCAAAATCATCCCAAAATATCCCAAAATACCCCAAAATCACCCCAAAATAGCCCAAAATATCCCAAAATATCCCAAATCACCCAAAATCACCCCAAAATGACCCAAAATCACCCCAAAATCATCCCAAAATATCCCAAAATTCCCTCAAAATCCCCCAAAATCCCCCCAAAATCCCCCCAAAATCCCCCAAAATCTCCCCAAAATCCCCCCAAATCCCCCCCAAATTCCTCCAAAATCCCTCAAAGTCCTCCCAAAACCCCCCAAAAATCCCCCCCAAATCCCCCAAAATCTCCCCAAAATCCCCCCAAAATCCCCCGAAATCACCAAAATCCCCCCAAATCCCCCCCCAAATTCCTCCAGAATCCCTCAAAATCCCCCCAAAATCCCTCAAAATCCCCCCAAATTCTCCCAAAATCCCCCCAAAATCCCCCCCAGATCCCCCTAAAATCCCCGTAAACCATTCCACACCCCTCTCAGAATCTCCCCCAAACCCCCCAAAATCCCCCCAAAATCTCCCCGAAATCCCCCCAAAATCCCCCCAAAATTTCTCAAAATCCCCCAAAATCCCTCAAAATCCCCTCAAAATCCCCCCAAATTCTCCCAAAATCCCCCCTAAAATCCCCCAAAATCCCCCCAAATTCTCCCAAAATCCCCCAAAATCCCCCGAAATCACCAAAATCCCCCAAATCCCCCAAATTCCTCCAGAATCCCTCAAAATCCCCCAAAATCCCTCAAAATCCCCCTAAATTCCCAAATCCCCCAAAATCCCCCCAAAATCCCCAAATCCCCCCCAAAATCACTCAAAATCCCCCAAAATCCCCAAAATCCCCAAAATCCCCCAAAATCCCTCAAAATCCCCCCAAAATCCCCCCTAAATCCCTCAAAATCCCCTCAAAATCCCCTCAAATTCTCCCAAAATCCCCCCTAAAATCCCCCAAAATCCCCCAAAATCCCCCAAATTCTCCCAAAATCCCCCCAAAATCCCCTCAAATTCCCCAAAGATCCCCCAAAATCCCCGTCCCCCAAAACCATTCCACACCCTCTCTGAATCTCCCCCAAACCCCAAAATCCCCCAAAATCCCCCCCAAATCCCCCCAAAATCCCCCCAAAATCCCCTCAAAATCCCCCTAAATTCCCAAAATCCCCCCAAAATCCCTCAAAACCCCCCAAAATCCCTCAAAATCCCCCAAATCCCCCAAAATCACCAAATCCCCCAAATCCCCCAAAATCCCTCTCCCCAAATCCCCCAAATCCCCAAAATCCCTCCCCAAAATCTAATCCCAAAATCCCCCAAATCCTCAAAATCCCCAAAATCCCTCAAAATCCCCCAAATCCCAATCCCAAATCCCACTCCCAAAATCCCCCTAAAATCCTCAAATTCTCCCAAATCCCAAATCCCAATCACAAAATCCCCCAAATCCCCAAATCTTCCAACCCAAAATCCCCCAAATCCAAATCCCCAAATTCCCCAAAATCCCAAAATCCCCAATCCAAAATCCCCCAAACATTCCACACCCTCCAATTCCAACCTCCAAAATCCCCAAATCCTACCAACTCCAAAATCCTCCAAAATCCCCTAAATCCCTCAAATCCTCACCCAAAATCCCAACCCAAATCCCAAGAGCCCCCAATCTTCCCTGCGCGCACCCCTGCGAGCTGAGGCTGCCTCCCCAATCCTCAGCAAATACCAAATTTGGGGATTGCGGGTTGGAACTTTGGGATTTTGGGATTGGGGATTTTAAAATTTGGGATTTGGATTTGGAATTGGGATTTGGGATTTGGGTTCTTAAGATTTTGGAATTCTTGGGATTTTGGGGGGAATTTTTTGGGGAATTTTTTTGGGAATTTTTTGGGGATTGTCCCCAGGGTTCGAGCAGTAGCGGGGGGACATGCAGAGCATCGTGCGGCGTCACCGCCGTGTCCCCAATGTCCCCAATGTCCCCCATGTCCCCATGTCCCCACTGTGTCCCCAGTGTCCCCACTGTCCCCAATGTCCCCAATGTCCCCAAATGTCCCCAATGTCCCCAGTGTCCCCAATGTCCCCAATGTCCCCATTGTGTCCCCAATGTCCCCAGTGTCCCCAGTGTCCCCAATGTCCCCAGTGTCCCCAGTGTCCCAATGTCCCAATGTCCCCAATGTCCCCAATGTCCCCAATTTCCCCCAGTGTCCCCAATGTCCCCAATGTCCCCAATGTCCCCAGTGTCCAGTAACACCTCATCAAATCTCACTGTGTTCTCTTATCACCCCAATGTCCCACTGTCCCAATGTCCTCAATGTCTCAATGTCCCCAACAAGAATAAACCCAGTGAAACCCCACTGTCCCCACTGTCCTCACTGTCTCAATGTTCATTTCTGTTTTCAGTGTTCTTTATGTCCCCAATGTCCCCATTGATGTCCCTGTGTCCCCAATCCCCCCAGTGTCCCGAATGTCCCCACTGTCCCCAATGTCCCCATGTCCCTGATGTGTCCCCAGGGTTCGAGCAGCAGCGGGGGGACATGCAGAGCATCGCGCGGCGTCACCGCCGTGTCCCCCACGTGCTGCTGATGGCGCTGCCGGCGGAGAGAGCGCAGGGACTGCAGGGACACAGGACACGCAGGGACCTGGGGGGACACACCTGTGTGGGGTGAGGGGACATTGGGGACATTGGGACATTGGGGACATTGGGGACATTGGGACATTGGGACATTGCTGCCGGCGGAGAGAGCGCAGGGACTGCAGGGACACCGGGCACGCAGGGACCTGGGGGGACACACCTGCGTGGGGGACATTGGGGACATTGGGGACATTGGGGACACTGGGGACATTGGGGACATTGGGACATTGCTGCCGGCGGAGAGAGCGCAGGGACTGCAGGGACACCGGGCACGCAGGGACCTGGGGGGACACACCTGTGTGGGGTGAGGGGACATTGGGGACACTGGGGACACTGGGGACATTGGGGACAGTGGGGACATTGGGGACATTGGGGACATTGGGGACATTGGGGACACTGGGGACACTGGGGACATTGGGGACATTGGGGACATTGGGGACATTGGGGACACTGGGGACACTGGGGACATTGGGGACATTGGGGACACTGGGGACATTGGGGACACTGGGGACATTGGGGACAGTGGGGACAGTGGGGACATTGGGGACATTGGGGACATGGGGACACTGGGGGGACAGCACCACAGGGGGTGAGGGGACATTTGGGGACATTGGGAACTCTGCCCCAAAATTGGGACCCCCAGGGACCCCCAAAATCCCTTCAGAGACCCCCAAATTTCCCCAAACCCCGTTTGTCTCCCAGAGACCCCCAAAATCCCCCATTTCTCACCCAGGACCCCCAGGACCCCAAAATCCCCAGGGATCCCCCAAATTCCCCAGGGACCCCCAAATTTCTAAAACCCTATTTCTCACCCAGGGACCCCCCAAAATCCCCCAGGGATCCCTCAAATCCCCCCAGGGACCCCCCAAATTTCCCCCAAACCCCCATTTCTCACCCAGGGAGCCCCAAAATCCCCCATTTTTCTCTCAGAGACCCCCAAATCCCCCCATTATCTCACCTGGGGACCCCCGGGACCCCCCAACCCTGAACCCCCCAAATGGCAGCCCCGAGGAGCAGAGTTGCAGCAGGCGCCCTGCACACTCCATTGCTGCACAGGGACCCCAAAATCCACCCAGGACCCCCAAATTTCCTGAAACCCCCATTTGTCACCCAGAGACCCCCAAAATCCCCCATTTGTCTCTCAGAGAGCCCAAAACCCCCAAAATCCCTCATTATCTCACTCCAGGACCAGGACTCAAATCCCAGGGACCCCAAATCCCCTAAACCCCCAAAATGGCAGCCCCGAGGAGCAGAGCTGCTGCGTGCACCCCCTGTACATCGATTGCTGCACAGGGACCCCCAAAAATCCACCCCAAATCCCCCAAAATCCCCCCATTATCTCACTCGGGGACCCCCAGGGACCCCCCAAATCCCCCCTGAACCCCCCAAATCCCCCCTGAACCCCCCAAAATCGCAGCCCCGAGGAGCAGAGCTGCTGCGTGCGCCCCCTGTACATCGATTTCCGGCGGGACCTGCACTGGAAGTGGATCCACGAGCCCCGCGGGTACATGGCCAATTTCTGCGGGGGGCCCTGCCCCTACATCTGGAGCGCCGACACCCACCACACCAAGGTGGGCGCTGGGGGGGTGGGGGGCGTCTGGGGGTCCGGGGGGGTGTTTGGGGGGTCCGGGGGGGTGTTTGGGGGTTTTTGGGGGTTTTTTGGGGGGTCCTCGGGGGTTTTTGGGGGGTTTTTTGGGAGGTCCTGGGGTTTTGGGGTTTTGGGATCCTGAGGGGTCCGGGGAGTCTTGGGGTCCGGGGGTGTTTGGGGGTTTTTGGGGTTTTGGGGTCCTGGGGTGTTTGGGGTTTTTGGGGGTCCTGGGGGTTTTTGGGGTTTTGGGAGGTCCTGGGGTTTTTGGGGTTTTGGGGTCTGAGGGTCCGGGAAGTGTTTGGGGTCCTGGGGTGTTTGGGGTGTTTGGGGTCCTGGGGTCCTGGGGGTGTTGAGGGTTTTTTGGGGGTCCTGGGGGTGTTTGGGGTTTTTGGGGTCTGGGTGTTTGGGGTCCTGGTGGGTTTTTGGGGTTTTTGGGGGTCTTGGGTTTTTGGGGGTCTGGTGGGTCCTGGGGGTGTTTGGGGGTTGGGGTCCTGGGGGTGTTTGGGGGTGTTTGGGGGATCCTGGGGGTGTGGGCAGTGCTTTGGGGGTCCTGGGCACATTTTGGGATTATTTGGGGTTATTCAGAGATATATTTGGGATCATTTGGGGGTTATTCAGAGCTGTATTTGGGGTTACCCTGGGCACATTTTGGGTTGTTTTTGGGCAGGTTCTGGCCCTGTACAACCTGCACAACCCCGGGAAATTTGGGATTATTTTGGGGTTATTCAGAGATATATTTGGAGTTATTTTAGGGATTATTCTGAGATATATTTGGGATTATTCAGAGATATATTTGGGGTTATTTTGGGTATATTTTGGGATCATTTGGGGGTTATTCAGAGCTATATTTGGGGTTACCCTGGGCACATTTTGGGTTGTTTTTGGGCAGGTTCTGGCCCTGTACAACCTGCACAACCCCGGGGATTTGGGATTATTTTGGGTACATTTTGGGGCTATTTGGGGATTATTTTGAGATATATTTGGGATTATTTTGGGGATTATTCTGAGATATATTTGGGATTATTTGGGATTATTCAGAGCTATATTTGGGATTATTTTTGGTATATTTTGGGATTATTTTGAGATTATTTTGGGATTATTTGGGTGTTACTCAGAGCTGTATTTGGGGTTATCCTGGGCACATTTTGGGTTGTTTTTGGGCAGGTTCTGGCCCTGTACAACCTGCACAACCCCGGGGGCTCGGCAGCGCCCTGCTGCGTCCCGCAGAGCCTGGAGCCGCTGCCCATCGTGTACTACGTGGGGCGCAAGGCCCGCGTGGAGGAGCTCTCGGGGATGGTGGTCAGCGCCTGCAAGTGCAGCTGACCCCAAAACAGCCCCAAAACACCCCCAAAAACAGCCCCAAAACACCCCCAAAAACAGCCCCAAACCGCACTGGAACAGCCCCAAAACCTGCCCCAAACCGCACTGGAACAGCTGAAAAAACCCAAACTGCCCCAAAACACCCCGAGAAAAACAGCCCCAAACCGCACTGGAACTGCCCTGAAAAAAAACCCAAAAAACTGCCCCAAACCGCCCCGAAAAAACCCCGAAAAACAGCCCCAAACCGCACTGGAACCGCCCTGAAAAAAAACCAAAAAAACTGCCCCAAACCGCCCCGAAAACACCCCGAAAAACAGCCCCAAACCGCCCCGAAAAAACCCCGAAAAACAGCCCCAAACCGCACTGGAACCGCCCCAAAAACACCCCAAAAACAGCCCCGAACCGCACTGGAACAGCCCGAAAACACCCCGAGAACTGCCCTGAAAATGCCCAAAGAAACAGCCCAAAACACTCCAAAAACACCCCAAAAAACAGCCCCAAACCGCACTGGAACCGCCCCGAAAAAAAAACCAAAATCTGCCCTGAAAGTGCCCAAAGAAACAGCCCAAAAGTGCCCAAAAACACCCCAAAAACCAGCCCCAAACCGCACTGGAACTGCCCCAAAAACACCCAAAAAACTGCCCCGAACCGCCCTGAAACAGCCTCAAAAAACACCCCCAAAAACAGCCCCAAACCGCACTGGAACTGCCCCAAAAATCACCTCAAAACCGCCCCAAAAACACCCAAAAAACAACCCCAAACCGCACTGGAGCTGCCCCAAAAACACCCAAAAAACAGCCCCAAACCGCACTGGAACCACCCCAAAAATCACCCCAAAAGTGCCCCAAAAACTGCCCTGAAAGTGCCAAAAAACCCAACCCAGAACCGCCCCAAAACGGCTCCAAAAAGCCCCAAAACCTGCCCAAAAACACCCCCAAAAATACCCCAAAAACACCCCAAAACCGCTCCAAAAAACACCCCAAAACCACCCAAAAACCACCTCAAAAATACCCCAAAACTGCCCCAAAAACACCCAAAAATCCCCCAAAATCCCCACCCCCACCCTCCCCCACCCTGCAGCTTTGTACAATAAATTTATTTAATTTCCAATTTTTTTTTTTTTAATTTTTTTTTTTTTCTGCTTTTGGCGGATCCGAAGCAAAATTTGGGGAGGAAATCCTGAAGGTTTTTGGGAATTCCAAGAATTTCAACTCCCCCCAAAAAACACCCAAAACTTCCGGTTTTTGCCCTAAAACTGTCACAGGTTTTTTTTTTTCTCGATGTTTGTGGTTCCTTTGGCCTCAGGATGGAAAAGAGAAGGTCGATGGTTCTTTTCCAAAGTGACACCAAACTGCCCCAAAACACCCCAAAATCACCCCAAAAACACACGGAAACAGCCCTGAAACCGCCCCAAAAATCGCCCCAAAAACAGCCCAAAAAACATCCAAAAAACACCTCAAAATCGCCCCAAAAACACCCCAAAATCGTCCAAAAAACACCCCAAAAACGCCCAGAAAACACCCCCAAAGTGCCCCAAAACCACCCAAAAAACACCCCAAAACCGCACTGAAACAGCACTGAAACCACCCCGAAAAACAATCCAAAAACACCCAAAACACCCCAAAAACGCCCCAAAAACGTCCCAAAACCACCCAAAAAACAGCCCCAAACCACCCAAAACATCCCAAAAACACCCCAAAACCACCCCAAACCACACCCGAACTGCCTCAAAACACCAAAAAACACCCCAAAAAATCCCCAAAAAAATCCCCAAAAAACACCCCAAAAACACCCCAAAAACACCCAAAAAATGCCCCAAAAACACCCAAAAAACACCCAAAAAACAGCCCAAAAACGCCCAAAAACAGCCCCAAACCACCCAAAACATCCCAAAAACACCCCAAAATACCAACAACCGCCCCAAAAACACCCCAAACCACACCCGAACTGCCTCAAAACACCTAAAAACACCCCCAAAAATCCCCAAAAACCAGCCCAAAAACACCCAAAAACGCCCCAAAAACGCCCAAAAAACACCCAAAAACACCCCAAAACACCCAAAAAACAGCCCAAAACCACCCGAAAAACACCCCAAAATACCAACAACCGCCCCCAAAACACCCCAAAAACTCCCAAAAAACACCCGACATGAAACACCCTCCCAAAAAAGCACCAAAATCCCGTTTTTCACCCCAAAAACCACAAAGCCGGCGGCCATTTTGGGGATGGGTTTGGTTTATTTTGGGAAATTTTGGGAATTTTTTGGGTGGAATTTTGGAAATTTTGGGGCGGAACTTTGAGGATTTTGGGGTGGAATTTTGGGGTGGAATTTTGGGAATTTTTTGGGTGGAATTTTGGGAATTTTTTGGGTGGAATTTTGGGAATTTTGGGGTGGAATTTTGGGGTGGAATTTTGGGAATTTTGAGTGGAATTTTGAGGATTTTGGGGCAGAATTTTGGGACTTTTGGGGTGGAATCTTGGGAAGTTTTCGGATTGAATTTTGGGAATTTTGGGGTGGAATTTTGGGAAGTTTTCGCATCAAATTTTGGGAATTTTGGGGTGGAATTTTGAGGATTTTTGGGTGGAATTTTTGGGCGGAATTTTGGGAATTTTGGGGTGGAATTTTGGGAATTTTTTGGGATGGAATTTTGGGAATTGTTTGGGTTTCCCCTAGTGGAGCTCAGGGGCCGGGCCGGGCTCCTCCTCGTCGAAGTATCGATCCTCCAGATCCCGGGAATTTTGGGAATTTTTTGGATGAAATTTTGGGAATTTTGGGGTGGAATTTTGGGAATTTTTGGGTGGAATTTTGGGAATTTTGGGATGGAATTTTGGGAATTGTTGGGGTTTCCCTAGTGGAGCTCAGGGCCGGGCCGGGACTCCTCCTCGTCAAGTATCGATCCTCCAGATCCCGGGAATTTTGGGAATTTTTGGATGAAATTTTGGGAATTTTGGGGTGGAATTTTGGAATTTTTTGGGTGGAATTTTGGGAATTTTGGGATGGAATTTTGGGAATTGTTGGGGTTTCCCCTAGTGGAGCTCAGGGGCCGGGCCGGGCTCCTCCTCGTCGAAGTATCGATCCTCCAGATCCCGGGAATTTTGGGAATTTTTTGGATGAAATTTTGGGAATTTTGGGGTGGAATTTTGGGAATTTTTTGGGTGGAATTTTGGGAATTTTGGGATGGAATTTTGGGGATTGTTGGGGTTTCCCCTAGTGGAGCTCAGGGGCCGGGCCGGGCTCCTCCTCGTCGAAGTATCGATCCTCCAGATCCCGCGAGAGCAGCTCCAGGTCATCCAGATCCGGGTTCTCGTCCACCTGGCTGCCAATTCCCGGGAATTTTGGGAAATTTGGGAATTTTGGGAATTTTGGGAATTTTTTTGGGAATTTTTGGGGGGGTTTTGGGAATTTTTTGGGAATTTTTGGGGATTTTTTGTGGAGGTTTTTGGGATTTTTTTGGAATTTTTTGAGATTTTTTTAGGAATTCTTTGGGGAAGTTTTTGGGAATTTTTGGGAATTTTTGGGAATTTTTTGGGAATTTTTGGGAATTTTTTTGGGAATTTTTGGGAATTTTTTGGGGAATTTTCGGGAATGTTTTGGGGGGTTTTGGGAATTTTTGGGGCATTTTTTGGGATTTTTTGGGAATTTTTGGGAATTTTTTGGGCATTTTTTGGGATTTTTTGTGGAGGTTTTTGGGATTTTTTGGAATTTTTGAGATTTTTTTAGGAATTCTTTGGGGAAGTTTTTGGGAATTTTCTGGGAATTTTTGGGAATTTTTGGGAATTTTTGGGGGAATTTTGGGGGAATTTTTGGGATTTTTTGGGAATTTTTGGGATTTTTTGGGAATTTTTTGGGGAATTTTTTGGGGGGTTTTGGGAATTTTTTGGGCATTTTTGGGGATTTTTTGGGAATTTTTTGGGATTTTTTTGGGAATTTTTGGGGATTTTTTGTGGAGGTTTTTGGGATTTTTTTTGGAATTTTTTGAGATTTTTTTAGGAATTCTTTGGGGAAGTTTTTGGGAATTTTTGGGAATTTTTTGGGAATTTTTGGGAATTTTGGGGGAATTTTTTGGGATTTTTTTGGGAATTTTTGGGAATTTTCGGGAATTTTTTGGGGGGTTTTGGGAATTTTTTGGGCATTTTTTGGGATTTTTTTGGGAATTTTTTGGGAATTTTGGGGAATTTTTTAGGAAGTTTTTGGGAAATTTTTTGGGAAGTTTTGGGGATTTTTTTGGAATTTTTTCGGGAATTTTTTTAGAATTTTTAGGAAATTTTTAGGGTGTTTTTTTGGGAATTTTTGGGGTGGATTTTGGGAATTTTTGGGGAATTTTGGGGAATTTTTGGGGAATTTTTTGGCCAGGTTTTGGGGGGTGGTTTTTGGGAAATTTTTGGGAATTTTTTGGAATTTTTGGGGGATTTTTTGGAAATTTTTGGGGAATTTTTGGGGAATTTTTAGGAATTTCTGGGGTGGAATTTTGGGGATTCTTGGGGTATTATTTGGAGGGTTTTGGGGCGTTTTGGGTGAATTTTTTTTGTTTTTTTTTCTTTTTTCTTAGTTTTTTTTTTTTTCCAGTGGATGTGAAGGATTTTTTGGGAATTTTTGGGAATTTTTGGGAATTTTTGGGAATTTTTAGGGAAGTTTTGGGGATTTCTTGGGAATTTTTTGGGAATTTTTTGGGAAATTTTGGGAATTTTTTAGGTGGTTTTTGGGAACTTTATGGGAATTTTTGGAATTTTTTTGGGGCATTTTTAGGGAATTTTTTGGGAATTTTGGGGAATTTTTTGTGGAGGTTTTTGGGATTTTTTTGGAATTTTTTAGGAATTCTTTGGGAAGTTTTTGGGGAAGTTTTTGGGAATTTTTGGGAATTTTTTGGGAATTTTTTTGAATTTTGGGGGAATTTTTGGGGATTTGTTTGGGAATTTTTGGGAATTTTTTTGGAATTTTTGGGAATTTTTTGGGAAGTTTTGGGGATTTTTTGGGAATTTTTTGGGGTGTTTTTTGGGACGTTTTGGGAATTTTTGGGAATTTTTTGGGGTGGTTTTTGGGAATTTTTGGGAATTTTTTGGGAATTTTTAGGAATTGTTTGGGGATTGTTTGGGAATTTTTGGGGACTTTTTAGGAATTTCTGGGAATTTTTGTGATTTTGAATATTATGGGATGGGGATTTTCCTGATTTTGGGTATTATGGGATGGGGATTTTTTTATTTTTGGATATTATGGGATGGGGATTTTCCTGATTTTGGGTATTATGGGATGGGGATTTTTTTATTTTTAGGTATTTTAGGATGGGGATTTTTTATTTTTGACTATTATGGGATGGGGATTTCCCTGATTTTGGGTATTATGGGATGGGGATTTTTCAGATTTTGACTATTATGGGATGGGGATTTTTTTTATTTCTGGGTATTATGGGATGGTGAATTTCCTGATTTTGACTATTATGGGATGGGGATGTCTCTGATTTTTCACTATTTTGGGATGGGGATTTTTTTATTTTTGGTTATTATGGGATGGTGAATTTCCTGATTTTGGTTATTATGGGATGGGGATTTTCCTGATTTTGGGTATTATGGGATGGGAATTTTTTTATTTTTGGTATTTTAGGATGGGGATTTTTCAGATTTTGACTATTATGGGATGGGGATTCTCCTGCCTTTGGATATTATGGGATGGAGATTTTTTATTTTTGGGTATTTTGAGATGAGAATTTTTCTCATTTGGGTATTATGGGATGGGGATTTTTGTGATTTTGGGAATTATGGGATGGGGATTTTTTTATTTTTGGTTATTATGGGATGGTGAATTTCCTGATTTTGACTATTATGGGATGGGGATTTTTTTATTTTTGGCTATTATGGGATGGGGATTTTTTCTGATTTTGGATATTTTGGGATGGGGATTTTTTATTTTTGACTATTATGGGATGGGGATTTCTGTAATTTTTCACTATTTTGGGATGGGGATTTTTTTATTTTTGACTATTATGGGATGGGGATGTCTCTGATTTTGGGTATTTTAGGATGGGGATTTTTTTATTTTTGACTATTATGGGATGGGGATTTTTGTGATTTTGGGTATTATGGGATGGGGATTTTTTTATTTTTAGGTATTTTAGGATGGGGATTTTTTATTTTTGACTATTATGGGATGGGGATGTCTCTGATTTTTCACTATTTTGGGATGGGGATTTTTTTATTTTTGGATATTATGGGATGTGAATTTTTTTTATTTTTGGTTATTATGGGATGGAGATTTTCCTGATTTTGGGTATTTTGGGATGGGTATATTTTTATTTTTAGGTATTTTAAGATGGGGATTTTTTTATTTTTGGTTATTATGGGATGGGAATTTTTTCTGATTTTGGGTATTATGGGATGGGGATTTTTTATTTTTGACTATTATGGGATGGGGATTTCTGTAATTTTTCACTATTTTGGGATGGGGATTTTTTTATTTTTAGGTATTTTAGGATGGGGATTTTTTATATTTTACTATTATGGGATGGGGATTTTCCTGATTTTGGATAGTTTAGGATGGGGATTTTTTGGATTTTGACTATTATGGGATGGGGATTTTTTCTGATTTTGGATATTTTGGGATGGGAATTTCCTGATTTTGACTATTATGGGATGGGGATTTCTCTGACTTTTCGCTATTTTGGGATGGGGATTTTTTTATTTTTGACTATTATGGGATGGTGAATTTCCTGATTTTGGATATTATGGGATGGGGATTTTTTTATTTTTGGATATTATGGGATGTGAATTTTTTTATTTTTGGCTATTATGGGATGGGGATTTTTTTTATTTTTGGGAATTATGGGATGGGAATTTTTTCTGATTTTGGCTATTATGGGATGGGGATTTTTTTTATTTTTGGGAATTATGGGATGGGAATTTTTTCTGATTTTGGATATTATGGGATGGGGATTTTCCTGCCTTTGGATATTTTGGGATGGGGATTTTTTTATTTTTAGGTATTTTGGGATGGGGATTTTTCCGATTTTGACTATTATGGGATGGGGATTTTTGTGATTTTGGGTATTTTGGGATGGGAATTTTTTATTTTTGGGTATTTTAAGATGGGGATTTTTTTATTTTTGGTTATTATGGGATGGGGATTTTTTTATTTTTAGGTATTTTAGGATGGGGATTTTTTATTTTTGACTATTATGGGATGGGGATTTCTCTGATTTTTCACTATTTTGGGATGGGGATTTTTTTATTTTTGGTTATTATGGGATGGGGATTTTTTTATTTTTAGGTATTTTAGGATGGGGATTTTTTTATTTTTGACTATTATGGGATGGGGATGTCTCTGATTTTTCACTATTATGGGATGGGGATTGTTTTATTTTTGGCTATTATGGGATGTGAATTTTTTATTTTTGGGTATTATGGGATGGGGATTTTTCTGGTTTTGGGTATTTTCCTGATTTTGGGTATTATGGGATGGGGATTTTTTTTATTTTTGGGTATTTTGAGATGAGAATTTTTCTCATTTGGGTATTATGGGATGGGGATTTTTTTATTTTTAGGTATTTTGGGATGGGGATTTTTTATATTTTACTATTATGGGATGGGGATTTTCCTGATTTTGGATAGTTTAGGATGGGGATTTTTTGGATTTTGACTATTATGGGATGGGAATTTTTTCTGATTTTGGATATTTTGGGATGGGAATTTCCTGATTTTGACTATTATGGGATGGGGATTTCTCTGACTTTTCGCTATTTTGGGATGGGGATTTTTTTATTTTTGACTATTATGGGATGGTGAATTTCCTGATTTTGGATATTATGGGATGGGGATTTTTTTATTTTTGGATATTATGGGATGTGAATTTTTTTATTTTTGGCTATTATGGGATGGGGATTTTTTTTATTTTTGGGAATTATGGGATGGGAATTTTTTCTGATTTTGGCTATTATGGGATGGGGATTTTTTTATTTTTGGATATTATGGGATGGGGATTTTTTCTGATTTTGGATATTTTGGGATGGGGATTTTTTATTTTTGACTATTATGGGATGGGGATTTCTGTAATTTTTCACTATTTTGGGATGGGGATTTTTTTATTTTTGGATATTATGGGATGTGAATTTTTTTATTTTTGGGTATTATGGGATGGGGATTTTCCTGATTTTGGGTATTATGGGATGGGGATTTTTTTATTTTTGGTATTTTAGGATGGGGATTTTTTATTTTTGACTATTATGGGATGGGGATTCTCCTGCCTTTGGATATTTTGGGATGGGGATTTTTTTATTTTTAGGTATTATGGGATGGGGATTTTTCTGATTTTGGGTATTATGGGATGGGGATTTTTGTGATTTTGACTATTATGGGATGGGGATTTCTCTGATTTTGGGTATTATGGGATGGGGTGTTTTTTTTATTTTTGGGTATTTTGGAATGGGGATTTTTCAGATTTTGACTATTATGGGATGGGGATGTCTCTGATTTTTCACTATTTTGGGATGGGGATTTTTTTATTGTTGGCTATTATGGGATGGGGATCTTTTATTTTTGGCTATTATGGGATGGGGATTTTTTCTGATTTTGGGTATTTTGAGATGAGAATTTTTTTATTTCTGGGTATTATGGGATGCTGAATTTCCTGATTTTGACTATTATGGGATGGGGATGTCTCTGATTTTTCACTACTTTGGGATGGGGATTTTTTTATTTTTGGTTATTATGGGATGGGGATTGGCTATTATGGGATGGGGATTTTCCTGATTTTGGGTATTTTGGGATGGGAATTTCCTGATTTTGACTATTATGGGATGGGGATTTCTCTGATTTGGGTAATTTGAGATGAGAATTTTTTATTTTTGGCTATTATGGGATGGGGATTTTTTTATTTTTGGGTATTTTGGGATGGGGATGTCTCTGATTTTGGGTATTATGGGATGGAGATTTTTTATTTTTGGGTATTATGAGATGGGGATTTTTTATTTTTGACTATTATGGGATGGGGATTTCTGTGATTTTTCACTATTTTGGGATGGGGATTTTTTTATTTTTGGCTATTATGGGATGGGGATTTTTTATTTTTGGATATTATGGGATGGGGATTTTTTATTTTTGGATATTTTGAGATGAGAAATTTTAATTTTGGGTATTTTGAGATGAGAATTTTTTTATTTTTGGCTATTATGGGATGGGGATTTTTGTGATTTTGGGAATTATGGGATGGGGATTTTTTTTATTTTTGGTTATTATGGGATGGGGATTTTCCTGATTTTGGGTATTATGGGCTGGGGATTTTTTTATTTTTAGGTATTATGGGATGGGGATTTTTTATTTTTGACTATTATGGGATGGGAATTTCCTGATTTTGGCTATTATGGGATGGGGATTTTTTTATTTTTAGGTATTATGGGATGGGGATTTTTCCGATTTTGACTATTATGGGATGGGGATTTCTCTGATTTTGGGTATTTTGGGATGGGGATTTTTTTATTTTTAGGTATTTTAAGATGGGGATTTTTTTATTTTTGGTTATTATGGGATGGGGATTTTTTTATTTTTAGGTATTTTAGGATGGGGATTTTTTATTTTTGACTATTATGGGATGGGGATTTCTGTGATTTTTCACTATTTTGGGATGGGGATTTTTTTATTTTTCACTATTATGGGATGGGGATTTCTGTGATTTTTGGTTATTATGGGATGGGGATTTTCCTGATTTTGGGTATTATGGGATGGGGATTTTTTATTTTTGGTATTTTAGGATGGGGATTTTTTATTTTTGACTATTATGGGATGGGGATTCTCCTGCCTTTGGATATTTTGGGATGGGGATTTTTTTATTTTTAGGTATTTTGGGATGGGGATTTTTTATTTTTGACTATTATGGGATGGGGATTTCTGTGATTTTTCACTATTTTGGGATGGGGATTTTTTTATTTTTGGATATTATGGGATGGGGATTTTTTATTTTTGGATATTATGGGATGGGGATTTCTCTTATTTGGGTAATTTGGGATGAGAATTTTTTATTTTTGGCTATTATGGGATGGGGATTTTTGTGATTTTGGGTATTATGGGATGGGGATTTTTTATTTTTGGCTATTATGGGATGGGGATTTTTTTATTTTTGGGAATTATGGGATGGGGATTTTTTCTGATTTTGGGTATTATGGGATGGGGATTTTTTTATTTTTGGATATTATGGGATGGGGATTTTTTATTTTTAGGTATTTTGGGATGGGGATTTTCCTGATTTTGACTATTATGGGATGGAGATTTTTTTATTTTTAGGTATTTTGGGATGGGGATTTTCCTGATTTTGACTATTATGGGCTGGGGATGTGTCAGATTTTGGACATTTTGGTCCCACCTGTAATCAAAGTCACCGTCCTGCCCCTCCAGGAATCTCTGGTACATCCTGGAGGTGAATTCCAGCCTCAGCAGCTCCTGCTCAGCTGCGTCAGGGACCCCAAAATCAGCCTCAGCATCCTCATCCTCATCATCCTCATCCTCATCTTCTTCTTCTTCTTCTTCTTCCTCCTGCTCGGCCTCTGCTGGGCACCAACAGGAGAGAGAAATAGAGAAAGAGAAAAAAAAAAAAAAAAAAAAAAAGTAAGTGTAAATGTAAATGTAAATGTAAATGTAAATGTAAATGTAAATGTAAATGTAAATGTAAATATAAATGTAAATGTAAATGTAAATATAAATATAAATGTAAATGTAAATATAAATATAAATGCAAATATAAATATAAATATAAATATAATAGAAATATAATAGAAATAGAAATAGAAATAGAAATAGAAATATAATACAAATATAAATTTAAATATAAATATAAATATAAATGTAAATATAAATATAAATGTAATATAAATATAAATATAAATATAAATGTAAATATAAATATAAATATAAATATAAATATAAATATAAATATAGATATAAATGTAAATGTAAATGTAAATGTAAATATAAATGTAAATATAAATATAATATAAATACAAATATAAATATAAATATAAATGTAAATATAAATATAAATATAAATGTAAATATAAATATAAATGTAAATATAAATGTAAATGTAAACATAAATATAAATGTAAATATAAATGTAAATGTAAATGTAAATATAAATATAAATATATAAATCTAAAAAATATAAATATAAAAATATAAAAAACTAAAAAGATTAATATAAAAAGCATAAAAAATAAATATAATATAAATATAAATATAAATATAAATATAAATATAAATATAAATATAAATATAAATATAAATATAAATATAAATATAAATATAAATATAAATATAAATGTAAATATAAATGTAAATATAAATGTAAATATAAATATAAATGTAAATGTAAATGTAAATGTAAATATAAATATAAATATAAATATAAATATAAATATAAAAATATAAATATAAATATAATATAAATATAAATATAAATATAAATATAAATATAAATATAAATATAATATAAATATAAAAATAAAAGTAAATATAAATATAAGAATAAATGTAAATGTAAATATAAATATAAATACAAATATAAATATAAATGTAAATGTAAATATAAATATAAATATAAATATAAATATAAATATAAATATAAATATAAATATAAATATAAATATAAATATAAATATAAATATAAATATAAATATAAATATAAATATAAATATAAATATAAATATAAATATAAATATAAAATATAAATATAAATATAAATATAAATATAAATATAAATATAAATATAAATGTAAATAAATAAATATAAATATAAATATAAATATAATATAAATAAATATAAATATAAATATAAATATAAAATATAAATATAAATATAAATATAAATATAAATATAAATATATAAATCTAAAAAAATATAAATATAAAAAATATAAAAAAATATAAAAAAGATAAATATAAATATAAATATATAAAAAAATAATATAAATATAAATATAAATATAAATATAATATAAATATATAAATATAAATATAAATATAAATATAAATATAAATATAAATATAAATATAAATATAAATATAAATATAAATATTAATATATAAATCTAAAAATATAACTATATAAATCTAAAAAATAAAAATATATAAATCTAAAAAATAAAAATATAAATATAAAATCATAAAAAATATAAATATAAATATAAATATAAATATAAATATAAATATAAATATAAATATAAATATATAATTCTAAAAAATCTAAGTCTAAAAATCTAAAAAACAAAAATATAAATATAAAAATCATAAAAATAAAAATAAAAATATAAAAATAAAATAAATATAAATATAAATATAAATATAAATATAAATATAAATATAAACATAAATACATTAAAAATCAATATTTATTAATATCAAAATTCCCCTCCCCCATCCCCTCACCCTCGCTCTCCTCCAGCACCTTCAGCAGCAGCTCCTGCAGCTTCTGGGGGTGATTTTGGGGGTTTTTGGGGTGAATTTGGGGGATTTTGGGGTGAATTTGGGGGTTTTTGGGGTGAATTTGGGGGATTTGGGGGTTCTGGGGGTGATTTTGGGGCTCCCTGAACCTCCCAATGTAGTGGTGGAAGAGCCCCGGGGCTCGGCGCCGCATCCGCTCCTCGCTGAAATAATCTCCCTCTGAAATGAAAAAATGCCACATTTGGAGAAAAATCCCATCAGAATCCCAAAATCTGAAAAAAAATCCCATTGAAAAAACTCAAAACGTGAAAAAAATCCCATTAAAAAATCCCAAAATCTGAAAAAAATTTCATAAAAAAAATCCAAAATTCGGAAAAAAATCCCATTAAAAAATCCCAAACTCGGAAAAAAAATCCCAAAATCTGCAAAAAATCCCAGTGAAAAAATCCCAAAATCGAAAAAAATCCCAAAATGTGAAAAAAATCCCATTAAAAAATACGAAATTCGGGAAAAAATCCCATTGAAAAAACTCAAAACGTGAAAAAAATCCCATTAAAAAATCCCAAAATCGGAAAAAAAATCCCAAAATCTGAAAAAAATCCCAGTGAAAAATCCCAAAATCGAAAAAAATCCCAAAATGTGAAAAAAATCCCATTAAAAAATCCGAAATTCGGGAAAAAATCCCATTAAAAAAACTCAAAAGGTGAAAAAAATCCCATTAAAAAATCCCAAAATCGGAAAAAAAAATCCCAAAATCGGAAAAAAAATCCCAAAATGTGAAAAAAATCCCAGTGAAAAATCCCAAATTTGGGGAAAAAATCCCATTGAAAAAACTCAAAATTGGAAAAAAATCCCATTGAAAAAACTCAAAACATGAAAAAAATCCCATTAAAAAATCCCAAAATCGGAAAAAAAAATCCCAAAATCGGAAAAAAAATCCCAAAATCTGTAAAAAATCCCAGTGAAAAAATCCCAAAATCGAAAAAAAATCCCAAATTCTGAAAAAAAATCCCAAAATCTGAAAAAAATCCCATTGAAAAAATCCCAAATTTGGGTAAAAAATCCCGTTGAAAAAACTCAAAATTGGAAAAAAAATCCCATTGAAAAATCCCAAAATCGAAAAAAAAATCCCAAAATCTGAAAAAAATCCCAGTGAAAAAATCCCAAAATCGAAAAAAAATCCCAAATTCTGAAAAAAAATCCCAAAATCTGTAAAAAATCCCATTGAAAAATCCCAAATTTGGGGAAAAATCCCGTTGAAAAAACTCAAAATTGGAAAAAAATCCCATTAAAAAATCCCAAAATCTGAAAAAAATTTCATAAAAAAATCCAAAATTCGGAAAAAAATCCCATTAAAAAATCCCAAAATTGGAAAAAAAAATCCCAAAATCGAAAAAAAATCCCAAAATCTGTAAAAAATCCCATTGAAAAATCCCAAATTTGGGAAAAAAATCCCGTTGAAAAAACTCAAAATTGGAAAAAAAATCCCATTGAAAAATCCGAAATTCGGGAAAAAATCCCATTGAAAAATCCCAAAATCTGAAAAAAATTTCATAAAAAAATCCAAAATTTGGAAAAAAATCCCATTAAAAAATCCCAAAATCTGAAAAAAATCCCAAAATGTGAAATAAATCCCATTGAAAAATCCCAAATTTGGGAAAAAAATCCCATTGAAAAAACTCAAAATCGGAAAAAAAATCCCATTAAAAAATCTCAAAATCTGATTAAAATCTCATTTTTAAAATCTCATTCATAAAAAAAAAATCCCATTTAAAAAATCCCATTGAAAAAACTCAAAACGTGAAAAAAATCCCATTAAAACATCCCAAAATCGGAAAAAAAATCCCAAAATCTGTAAAAAATCCCAGTGAAAAAATCCCAAAGTCGAAAAAAATCCCAAAATGTGAAAAAAATCCCATTGAAAAATCCGAAATTCGGGAAAAAATCCCATTAAAAAAACTCAAAAGGTGAAAAAAATCCCATTAAAAAATTCCAAAATCGGAAAAAAAAAATCCCAAAATCGAAAAAAAATTCCCAAAATCTGTAAAAAATCCCATTAAAAAAATCCCAAAATCGGAAAAAAAATCCCAAATTCTGAAAAAAAATCCCAAAATCTGTAAAAAATCCCATTGAAAAATCCCAAATTTGGGTAAAAAATCCCGTTGAAAAAACTCAAAATTGGAAAAAAATCCCATTGAAAAATCCCAAAATCAGAAAAAAATCCCATTAAAAAATCCCAAAATTGGAAAAAAAAATCCCAAAATCGGAAAAAAAACCCCAAAATCTGTAAGAAATCCCACTGAAAAAATCTCAAAATCGAAAAAAAATCCCAAATTCTGAAAAAAAATCCCAAAATCTGAAAAAAATCCCATTGAAAAATCCCAAATTTGGGTAAAAAAATCCCGTTGAAAAAACTCAAAATTGGAAAAAAATCCCATTGAAAAATCCCAAAATCGGAAAAAAATCCCAAAATCGAAAAAAAATCCCAAAATCTGTAAAAAATCCCATTGAAAAATCCCAAATTTGGGTAAAAAATCCCGTTGAAAAAACTCAAAATTGGAAAAAAATCCCATTGAAAAATCCCAAAATCGGAAAAAAAATCCCAAAATCTGAAAAAAATCCCAGTGAAAAAATCCCAAATTTGGGTAAAAAATCCCGTTGAAAAAACTCAAAAGGTGAAAAAAATCCCATTGAAAAAACTCAAAACATGAAAAAAATCCCATTAAAAAATCCCAAAATTGGAAAAAAAAATCCCAAAATCGAAAAAAAAATCCCAAAATCTGTAAAAAATCCCATTGAAAAATCCCAAATTTGGGTAAAAAATCCCGTTGAAAAAACTCAAAATTGGAAAAAAATCACATTGAAAAATCCGAAATTCGGGGAAAAATCCCATTGAAAAAACTCAAAATCTGATTAAAATCTCATTTTTAAAATCTCATTCATAAAAAAAATCCCATTAAAAAAATCCCATTGAAAAAACTCAAAAGGTGAAAAAAATCCCATTAAAACATCCCAAAATCGAAAAAAAAATCCCAATAAAACCCCAATAAAATCCCATAAAACCCCAATAAAACCACAATAAATCCCCAATCAAACCCCAATAAAATCCCAATAAACCCCAATAAAATCCCAATCAAACCCCAATCAAACCCCAATAAATCCCAATAAATCCCAAATAAACCCCAATAAAATCCCAACCCCAATAAATCCCAATAAATCCCCAAAAAAACCCCAATAAATCCCCAATTAAACCCCAATTAAGCCCCAATAAAACCCCAATGAAATCCCAATAAAATCCCAAATAAAACTCCAATAATCCCCAATCAAACCCCAATAAAATCCCATAAAAACCCCAATAAAATCCCAATAAACCCCAAAAAACCTCAATAAAATCCCATAAACCCCCAATAAACCCCTTAAGCCCCAATAAAACCTCAATAAAATCCCAATAAACCCCAATAAAATCCCATAAAGCCCCAATAAATCCCACTAAACCCCAATTAAACCCCTAAAATCCCAATAAAATCCCAATAAACCCCAATTAAACCAATAAGGCCCCGCGGCCGCATTTGAAGCGAATTCCCCAAATTTTGGGGATTTGGGAATTTGGGGAGTTCAGAGGGTCCCCCGAGGGGGGGAGGGAGGGGAGGATTTTGGGGGTCTCGCACATGGGGAGAGTCCCGAAAAATGGGGGAGACCCCAAAAATGGGGGGAAAGGCGCCAAAATTGGGGCAGAGGTTGTAAAAATGGAGGAGGGGAGACCCCAAAAATGGGAAGAGTGGCCTCAAAAGAGGGATGGGACCCCTCAGGGACCCCAAAATCTCCATGGGACCCCCAAGGCCTGCAGGCCCCGACCCGCGACCGCGGCTCCCGGGACCCCAAAACTTCCTAAAATCTCTCCCGGACCCCAAAATTCCTCGCGGGGATTCAAAAAACCCTCGCGGGGACCCCAAAAATTCCTCGCGGGGACCCCAAAAATCTCCCCGCGACCCGAAAATCGCCACACGAGGGGCCCAAACTCTTCCGCGGTTCCGCCCGGCCCCGTTTCAGTGCGACACCGCCGACGCCTCAGGATGCGGGTCCGGCGCGCTTTGACGTCACTTCCGGGAGGGAAACAAGGGCGTCTCCCGAAGGTTCCGGGAGGCCCCAAAAATTCTCAAAAGTGGGAAAAAAGGGAAAAAAAAAAAAAAGAAATTTCTGTAAAATGTGGGGAAAAAAATTTTAAAAATGAGGAAAAAATGGAAAATAATGGGAGAAAAAAATGGAAAATAATGGGGAAAAATAGGGAAAAATGTGGAAAAAAAAGGAAAATAATGGGGGAAAAATATTTTTAAAATGGGGAAAAAAAGGAAAATAAGGGGGTGAAAATAGAAAAAAATGCGGGAAAATGGGGGAAAAAATAGAAAAAATGGGGGGAAAGTGAGGAAAAAATGGGGAAAAAAACAGAAAAAAATGGGGAAAAATGGAAAAAAAATGGGGGAAAATGGGAAAAAAATGGGGAAAAATGAAAAAAAAAGGGGAAAAATGGAAAAAAAATAGAAAAAAATGGAAAAAAAAGGGGAAAAATAGAAACAAAATGGGGAAAAATGGGGGAAAAAATGGGAAAAAATGGGAAAAAATTGGGAAAAAAAATGGAAAAAAAAATGGGGCAAAGTGGAGAAAAAAGACACAAGAGGCAGAGCTGAGGTTAAAAATAATTCTTTGTTTTGTTTTTTTTTTTCTGCAAGGTTGGAATTTCAGAGATTTTTTGGGATTTTGGGGGATTTTGGGGTTTTTGGGTCACTGGGGTCGAAGGAGCCGAAGAAGGGGGGCAGGGGGCCCGGGGGTAAAACTGCTGCCAGCTGGGGGGGAACTGCAGAGAGAAAAAAGCCAAAATTCACCCCAAATTCACCTTTTTCACACTTAAAATGCAGTCCAACATTTAATCATTTAAAGGGTTTTTTTCCCAAAAAAATTTGATTTTTTTTACCCCAAAAATTCCCATTTTTCACCCCAAAATTCCCATTTTTCCCCCCAAAATTCCCATTTTTCTTCCCAAAAATTTCCATTTTTTTCCCCAAAATTCCCATTTTTCACCCCCTAAATTGAGTCCAAAATTTAATCATTAAAAGGGTTTTTTTCCCAAAAAAATTTGATTTTTTTTCACCCCAAAATTCCCAATTTTCACCCTAAAAATTCCATTTTTTCACCCCAAAAATTCCCATTTTCTTCCCAAAAATTCCCATTTTTCACTCCAAAATTCCTAATTTTCACCCCAAAAATTTCCCATTTTCCCCCAAAATTCCCATTTTTCACCCCTAAAATTGAGTCCAAAATTTGAATTATTTAAAGGGTTTTTTTCCCCAAAATATTCGATTTTTTTCACCCAAAATTTCCCATTTTTCCACCCCAAAATTCCCATTTTTCACCCCAAATTCACTTTTTTTCACACTTAAAATGCAGTCCAACATTTAATCATTTAAAGGGTTTTTTTCCCAAAAAAATTCAATTTTTTTCACCCAAAAATTCCCATTTTCACCCCAAAAATTCCATTTTTTCACCCCAAAAATTCCCATTTTCACCCCAAAATTCCCATTTTCACCCCAAATTCACCCCAAATTTTTTTCACATAAAATGCAGTCAACATTTAATCATTTAAAGGTTTTTCCAAAAATTCATTTTTTCACCCAAAATTCCAATTTTCACTCCAAAATTCCTATTTTTCTTCTCAAAAATTTCCATTTTCCCCTAAAATTGAGTCCAAATTTGAATTATTTAAAGGTTTTTCCCCCAAAATTCAATTTTTTCACCCAAAATTTCCCATTTTCACCCAAAAATTCCCATTTTCAACCTAAAATTCCCATTTTCACCCCCAAGAATTCCCATTTTCACCCCTAAAATTGAGTCAAAATTTGAATCATTTAAGGTTTTTTCCCAAAAATTCATTTTTTTCACCCAAAAAAATTCATTTTTCACCCCAAAATTCCATTTTCACCCCCAAAATTCCCATTTTTCACTCCAAAATTCCCATTTTCCCCC
>JAREIS010000949.1:0-36873 GCA_030060385.1 Muscicapa striata striata
GACAGCCTGGGCTGCAGAGGGCACAGGGATGGCAGCAGCTGAAAGGCCCTGCCAGAGCCAACTCCTGCAGCACTTGGGCCATGGCTGCTGGCCCTGGGCCCTTGGCCAGCAGGGGACAAGTGAGCCTTGCTGTGCTGGGGCCTCAGTGCCTCCTTGTCCCTGCTCTGCAGCCTGGCAGGGGCCGCCCCATGGTCCTGCCCTGGGCATTGCACATCCCCAGAGCCCAGTGCCCCGGGAAGAGCCCTGAGCAATGAGGGAGGGACAGGATCTGCCTTGCCAGGGGCTGGGGCTCAGCCTTGGCCCTTTGCATTCCTGAAACACATCCAGGCTTGCTCAGCACCAGAGACACCTTTCCCTTGTTTGTCCCCTCCTGTCATCACTGCCTCCAGTGTTCTGCTCCAACTGGAACCTGGATGTTGGAATTCAAAAATCAAGGAATTCTCAGAACACTGGGTCGGTAAGCCAAAGCTTAGAATTAAACACAGTTAAGTAGAGATAGGTTTTGCTTTAGAATTTAATATGTAGAAAAAATAAAGGTAGTTACAAAGGTAACAAGAAATTTTAGAGTGCAATAATTTACGTTTGTGTGTCGTGATATAATTGGCTAAGAAAATTCACACTGTAGTATGAGTCAGTAAGACAAAATATCTTAGTATTGAATTAGAAACATAAATATCTCTGTTGACAATGTTTTTTCGTTATTTAATCCTTAAAAGACCTTGTAACCATAGTTCTTGTGACTTCTAAGCCATAGTGTGAATCCTGTATGACAAAATTCCACTTTCTGTGTGTATAGAAAATAAAAAAAAATAATCGATACTTTCTAAAGTAGCTCAGAAGTCCTGTCTCTCTGCTTCATTCAGAAAATGAAAAAATCCCCACAAAAGAATGTAACATACAGTCAATAATGTCAAACATTAAAAATATATTATTTACGCAACAGACCCACACTTTAAGAATATAGCATAAAAACAAAACACTTTCTCAGTCACTGTCATCAATTTTCTGCTCTAATTCAACTCTAGGGAAACCTTCTCCTTCATGTTAATCAGTGTTTCTCAGTAAAAGTAAGAGAAACTTTGGAGTTTGCATCTGACTTTGAATTCTTGAGAGGTTTCTTCAACTCCCTCTCAGGGACTGATGCACAGGGACTCAGCCCCAACCCCAAGAGGGACATTAAAGTCCTTGTGCTGTGTCTGTGATGCTGAGCTAAATCAGGCTCCTGGCACAGAAGCAGCTCCTGGTAATGGCAGCCCTGCAGAGAGACAGCCAATATTTCCAAAATATTATTTGGAGCTCCCTGGCAGCACCAAATGCACCACGGGGCTCATTGGGATCAAGCAAGTCCTGACAAACCATGGCTCTGCTTTGATTTCCATCTCGTCCAGTGCAGTTCTTTATGACGGTTTTCAATTCCAGTTATGGAGAAATATTTCAAAGAGCTTCTAAGAAATACTCATTTTTATTTTAAAGGGTGCATTTTATTACTGTTCTCTTTAGAGCAAAGGTGATTGCAGCACTCAGTGATTGATACTGATCCAGGGTCCTTCCTCAAGAGATGTTCCCTGTTTAGAGAAGCTGTGCCTTGAGGTCTGACCCTGTGTGAACAACCTTGCTCCACATTCCCCAACCCCATCCTGTCTGTCCTCACTCACCTGGGACCTGCTTTGCTTGGAGAACTGGCTGAGCTCAGGTAAACAGGGGTTTCCTGGTTCTTTTGAAGCAATCTGAAACTCCTGAGTTTCCCCACTGAAAACAGACACACTCCTCAAGTGTGTGCCAAGCCCAAGGTGTCACCAAGGAGGTTCTCCTTCCCCAAGGCAGAGCCATGCAAGGAATATTTGAGACCTTTGGACTCCTTGGTTCCTTCAGGCCTTGCAGTGTCACAACGACCCCTTTGGTTCCATGAGGTTCCGTGCTGCCACAGTGGATATTTAGGTCCATGGGGCCCCACGGTGTCACAATGCTCTTTTTGGTTCCATGAGGCCTTGCAGTGTCACAATGCACCCCTGGTTCCATGAGGTTCATTGGTGTCACCAAGGTCTCCTTGGTTCCATGAGCCATCACAATGTCACAACGCACCCCTGGTTCCATGAGGTTCCTGCAGCAGGACTTTCCCTGTGGCACAGCAGAGCTCATCTGTTCTGTCCATCAGCTGGGGCCATAACTCAGGGCATCTTCCCCTCTCAGGAATTCTGAGATAACCCAGGCTGGACATCTGTCCTGTCCTGAGTTCTCTCTGGTGCCAGGGAGGTGGAATTCTCAGCTGACCATGAACATCTTGCCTTGAGAGCAGACTGAAGGGAGATAAGCCTTGAATTTCTGAGCGACACACACTACACTTTACAAACTAGAAAAGCTGCAGAAAACCTTCACAAAGCAGAATTTTTGTGCATAGTCCTTGCAAACAGTTAGGGCTTCTCCCCAGGTCTGGATGCATCTTCATGGTTACTTTTCTGGAAGCTGAGTGAAAGGGCTCCATGTGTACTCCCTCATCAATTCAGTGGTTACATTGACTCCTAAACTCTGCTATTTCTTCACCAGCTGTAATAGAGGTAACTTTATTGTGCACCATTGTAGGATCATATTTACAGAAAAATGGTCATGTACTAAATGAACCAGCCTAATCTTCCGAAAGAGGTCATATCTGTGGGTAAAAAAGCTGATGTTGTAAGAAGAAAGAAGAAGCAGAAAGTTGCTGACCAACAAAGGGGTGTCAACCTGAGTAAAATGACGCTTGTGTATCAACCAATTAGATGAAGAAAAAAGACGCTTGCCTCATGGACAATACAGAGCTACCAATTAAAAGATGCATGGACAAAGCGGAACAACCAATAAAATAACACTTGACTGTGTAATCAAAAATAAGAAGTATATATAAACAATGTTTAGAGGCACAATAAGTGACTTTTGTTGATTCACATTGAATCGTGCAGAATCCTTTGTCTTTTCTCAACAGGTATGGTCAGGGGGTGTGGTCATTGGGGTGGTCAGTGGGTGTTGTCAGTGGGTGTGGCCATTAGGGGTGGTCAGTGTGTGCAGTGTGTGTGGTCAGTGGGAGAATTTGGTGGGTATGGCCAGTGGGTGTGGCCAGTGGGTGTGGTCAGTTGGTGTGGTAAATGGGGGTGTAGTCACTAGGGTGGTCATTGCAATGTGTGAAATGGGGTGTGGTCAGTGGTTGTGGTCAGTCGCTGGGTGGTCAGTTGGGTGTGGTCAGTTAAGTTGTCATTAGGGTGTGGTCAGTGGGTATGATCAGGAGAGGTATGGTCAGTTGGGGGGTCATTGGGGTGTGGTCAGTGGAGAGGCCAGTTGGTGCAGTTACTAGGGGTGGTCAGTGCTGTTTGGTCAATCGATGTGGTGAGTGGGTGCAGTCAGTGGGTGTGGCCATTGGGGTGGTCAGTGGGTGCAGTCAGTGATGGGGTGGTCAGTGGCTGTGGTCAATGGAGAGTGGTCATTGGGGCTGGTCAGTGGCTTTGCTCAGTGGGTTTGTGTAGTGGCTAACAGCTGGCCTGAAGGCCTTACAGTCCTAAGTAATCCCAACTATAATTTTATTACTGAAACATAAGTAATTATAGAACTGCCTGAATTATGTAACTTGACCAGTCTGGGCCACTGGAGAGCAGGTCTGGGCTGTTGGGGACATGGGCAGCCAGTGGCCAGTTAGCCTGGTGGACACTAATTTAGCCAATCAGAGCTAACTGGGCAGACATCAAAAGCAATGTAAGGAGAACAGCCCTCAATAAAAGTTGATTATTGCCAACACAGAGTGTTGTGTCACTGCTTCCATCTGAACTGCAATGCACACCCAGCACTTTTACGCAGCACAATTTATGGTTAAATTTCATAAATACTCTTTACATTCCTCGGGATAGGAGTGATTATACAAATTACTTCTCAGAGGTCATTAATATCATGACCATATGTGATAGAAAGGCACAATGTACTCTGGTGGCTGCACCAAGGAAGGCTCTGAGTCATCCTAGGGGGCTGTTCCAATCAAGGCCACCAGTCTTCCTCACTCTGCCCTTTCCACCTTTCTTTCTGAAGCATGCAGAGTCCTTTGCTGGCTGGTTCAGCATTTTCTGCTGACAATAGGTTTTGTTTCTCTTCTACTGAAAAGGCTAAGGTGCATCCTGCTTCTTAGGTTTGTGATAAATATTTGCTAACTCCTAACAGTTAACTTGTGCATACAAGAGTTACCATTTGATAAATCCTTCCACAGGCTCTGCCGGGCTCTGGGCCAGCAGAGAGGCCGGGCAGGGCTGGCCATGGCCGGGAACAGGCCCTGAGCCCCGCAGGAGGATGGAGCTGGGCCACAGCCAAACTCAGCCCAGGGCAAACCTGGGCTGAGCAGCCAGGGCTGGCAATGGCTGGGGACAGAGGCTGGCGGTGACAAATGTCCTGGCCCCCTCCCTGCTGTGTGCATGCCACCAAGGGCACAGAGCAGCCTCCTCTCTCGCCCACTTGCCTGTTCCCAATGCCTTCCACAGGCGCTGGCCCTGCCCCACAAGGCCTGGGCTGGGTCCTGCCCCTGCACGCTCAGCCAGGCTGAGATGGACACTGCTGGTTTCTCTGGCAGGCTCTCTCAGGCCAGCCCAGCTCCCTGCAAGCTGTGCCAGCTGCCCTGAGCTCTGTGCAGCACCAAGGGCCTCTCCCCAGCACAGCCCAGCCGGCTCTGGCCCCACAGCTCTGCTCAGGCCAGGGGCTCTGGGCAGTGGCCCCACGGCCTCAGCCCCTGGCCAGGGCACAGCAGCAGCTGCAGCTCAGACAGGACTCAGCCCAGCCATGGGCAAGGGGCTTGGCCAAGGCAAAAGGAGGCTCCCTGTGTGCCCTGCTCCCCTCTCCCTGAGCTCCTGAGAGCTCTGCAGCCCCTGCTGCCATCCCATCTGCCCAGGCCAGCACAACAGCCCCGGCCTTGGGGCCCTGCAGAGCTGCTCCTGCTCCAGGCCCAGGGCCCATCCCAGAGCTGGGGCAGCCACAAAGCTGTGCCCATTGCTGTTCATTCCTGCTCTGATGAGCATGGATCCTCAGCCACTTGGAGGCTGCTGATGAATTTTACTACTCCAGAGGCCTCTTCTTTCTTGAGCTCTTCAGTGCAGGAATTCAGTGGCAAAGACTCATAAACATTTCTTCAAAACACCCAAGCCCGCAAATGAGGAAGGACATGGAGGGGCTGGAGCGTGTCCAGAGAAGGGAACAAGGCTGGTGAGGGGTCTGGAACACAAGTCCTGAGAGGAGTGGGTGAGGGAGCCGGGGCTGTTTATCCTGAAGAAGAGAAGGCTCAGAGGAGACAAGGTGGTGTCAGGGCACAGGTTGGACTCGATGATCTCCAAGGTCTTTTCCAACCTTGCTGGTTTGGTGATCCTCTGAAACCACCCCGGAGCAGTTGCAGGATGAGCCCGGGGCCTCCTCTTCAGAAGGTCCAGCAGCCCCGCTGGGCTCGCCCCGCCTTTTCCCCTCTAAGCCCCGCCCATCTCCTGGCGCGTTCTCCCCGCGCATGCTCAGAACACCCGGAAGTGCCTCCGGGGCGCCGCCATCTTTACTTGTGGTCCCCGTCCCGGCTTCAGCGTGTCCGAAACCTACGGTGGGGCTGTAGGGGATCTATAGGGGATCTACAGGGGATCTATAGGGCATCTTTAGGGGACTGCCGGGGTCTGAGGGCCCCTACAGAGTATTTGGGCTTGTCTATAGCGGATTTCGGGGCTCTGCGGGGTCCCTAAAGGGGTCTGGGAGGTCTAAAGGGGATCTATGGGAGCCTGAGGGTGGCTTTACGCCTCTGGAGGATTTCTGGGAGTTTGCAGAGGGGATTTGGGGTCTCTGGGGGCCCCTAAAGGGGGTCTGGGAGGTGCATAGAGGATCTTTAGGGGTTTTGTCAGGGACTGGGGGGGTGCTGAAAGTCTTTTGAGAGGATTTGGGCTTCTCTATAGGGGATTTGGAGGGGTCCCTTAAGGGGATTGGGATTTCTATAGGGGATTGGGAGGGTGTGAGGGTCTCTATAGAGGGTTTGGGCTTTTCTATCTGGGATTTGGGGGCTCTGGGAGGTCTATAGTGGATCTAAAAGGGATCTCCAGGGGCCTGGGGGGGCTTTACGACCCTGGGGGTTTCTGGGGGTCTGCAAAGGGGATTTGGGGGCTCTACAGGGTCCATAAAGAGTGTCTGGGTGGTCTATGGGCAACCTTTAGGGGATCTATAGGGGACTGGGATGGGGTGAAAGTCTCTATAGAGGATTTGGACTTGTCTATAGGGGATTTGGGGGGCTCTGGGTGTTCCCTAAAGGCAGTCTGGGAGGTCTGTAGGGGATCTATAGAGGCCTGGCGGACCCTTTAAAGAGTCCAGAGGGGTCTCAGGGTCTCTAGAGGGGAATTTTGGGGTTCTTAAAAGGAATTTGGAGGTCTCTTGGGAATTTTGGAATAATTAAAGGCAATTTTGTAGTGTTTATAGGGAATTTTTGGGAATTTTGGGGCCTATTTTGAGAATTGTGCCGTCTACAATGGGAAGGTTTTTTTTATTTCCACAAACGGGAATTTTTATGTTTCTATTGGCAATTTTTGCCATGTTGGGATCCTCAAATGCAATTTTGGAGGATCCCATATGGAACTTTTGGGGTCCATATAGAAAAACTTGGGTTCAAACATGGGAAGTTTGTGTTCTCTAGAGGAAATTTCTGACATCTCCTTAGGGAATATTTGGGAATTCAGGGTCCAAATGTGGGACTTGGGCAGGAGGGAATTTTGGCTGCCGAAATACGGCAGTGAACAGCTGGCATGAAGCCTGTGAGACCCAGGGCTCTGATTTTAGGGTGATTTTGGCTCCCTTGGAGCAGTTTTGGGCCAGTTTGGGTGTGTTTAGGTCTGTTTGGGTGCTTTTAGAAAAAACCGGGCACATTCAGGGTTGATTTTCCGGCCATTGGGGAGATTGAAGGGTGATTTTGGGCCAGTTGTGTGGGTTTTTAATCAGTTTGGGAAATTTTAGACCCCTTGGTTAGATTTTAACTCCATTTGGGTGATTTAAGGCCAAACTGTGTGAGGATGCAGGGTGGCTTTATGGGCCTTTGTCTGTTTTTAAACTAAATCTGATCAATTCTTGCATGAATTTTAGGTCCCTTTGGACAATGTTAGGCCGATTTAGAGGATTTTAGACCCATTTGTGTGGATTTGAGGCCCCTTTGGCTGATGTTAGGCCAAACCTGGGGGATTGAGGCTGCATTTGAGGCCCTTTATTGGTGATTTTAGGCCAAACCGGATCCATTTAGGAGAGTGTGGTGCTTTGGCCCCGCCCCTTTCCCACACAGTTCCTGCCCTTCCCTTGACCCCGCCCCTTTCCCCTCACAGTTCCCGCCCTTCCCTTGACCCCGCCCCTTTCCCCTCACAGTTCCCGCCCTTCCCTTGACCCATCCCCTCCCAGTTCGGGGTTTGGAATGGGGCAGGAGGAGGAGGGAGGGAGGAAGAGGCGGAGCGGCAGCAGAAGCAGGAGGAGAGAAGGAGCGACTGAAGCTCGAGCCCGGAGCTGCCTGAACTCGCAGCCCCCCGGGACCATCGCCCCCCATCCCGCAGGTGCCCGGGGAGGGGGAGCTCGCCCCAAATATCCCAGGGGGGTCCCTGGGTTTAGGGATTTTTGGGGGGGATGTTTGGATCTTGCCGGGCTCCAGAGGCGCAGATGGCCCTCGGGGGACATCGGGGGGTCCCCGGGAGGTGGCGCTGTGCGCGACCCCTCGGGCCCCACCCAGAGCTGATTTTCAGTAAAGGCCTTGAAAAAGGAGCTGGTCTCCTGGCCCATTCATTACAGAGACCAAGATTGGGAACAGAACCGACACCAGAACTGAGACCAGCACCGCTCCAGAACTGGAACTAAGACTGGGACAGAGACTGAGACTGAAACAAGCCCCAGAATTGGCACTGAGACCAAGACTGGGACCAGCTCTGACACTGGGACAGGCACCAGCACCAGGAGAACTCCAGGAATGAGACTGAGAGCGGCACCGGAACCAGCACCAAGCCTGGCACCAGTACAAAAACTGAGACTGGCACTGCTCCAACACCAGAACCGAGACTGAGATTGGCACTGGGAGCACTCTGGGACAAATGCAGGCACCAGTACCAGCACGGGAACTGGGACCGCTCTAAAACTGAGACCAAGACCAACACTGAGTCCAAGACTGAAAACAGAACCAGCACCGGCACCGAGACTGGCACTGCTATCGGACCCAGACTGAGACCAGCACTGTGGAAGCTGAGATAGAGAGTGCTGTGGATTTAATTGGCATTTGCAGTTTGTTAACCAAGACACCTTGGCAAGAACAAACAGAGCTTTGACGATTACAAGAAGATTGGATCCAGACTGGCAACAGGAAAGAAGATTGAACTAAATAACAGAAATGTAAAGTTTGTCAGGGTGATGTTTAACCCAATGAATGTAGTCAAAAATTCCTGTCTACCTAAAAATGGTGTATAAGCAAATATAGCTGACAATAAATTTGGATTCTGATCACGAGTCACTAGTCCCTGTCTCTCTCTCAATCATCAATAAAATCCCCTGCGATTGGTACCGAAACCGGCATCAGAACCAGGATGGAGATCAAGACTGGGACCAGAACAAACACCGAACCGAGACTGGCACCTCTTCAAGATGAGCACTGGGACTCGGACTGAGAGCAAAACTGGCCCCAGAAATGCCAATAGGAGCAAGACTAAAACCATGAACGACACTGGGACCGGCACTGGGAGCTCTCCAGGACTGCTCTGAGACCAGGACCAGCACTGGCACCAGGAGAACTCCGGGACTGAGATATGGAGCAGCACTGGAACCAGAACCGACTCTGGCACCATTCCAGGACCGGGTCTGAGAATGAGATTGGCACTGGGAGCACACCGGGATCAACACCAGCACCGGTACCAGCACTGGGACTGGGTCCATTTAAAAACGAAGACCGAGACTGAAACTAGAACCAGAACTGGCGCCCAGACTGGCACCAGTACATGACCAAGACTGAGACCAAGGCCAGCACTGCTCTGGGAACGGGATTCAGACCAGGACAGGAATCAACACCAGGAGCGGTCCAGGACTCCTGCAACCTGAGACTGAGACCAGGACCAGGACAGAGACTGACAGCAGGAGCGCTCTGGGACCTCCACGTTCACTCTGAGGAGTTTTGGCAGCGCCCCGACAAAGGACTGGGAGGGACCCCTGGGTGGGGTGGGACCACCTCAGTTTGCGTCGTTCTGGGCAGCCAAACCAGTCCATGTGATCCCAGTTTGTACAATCCCAGCCTGCCTGGCCCTGATCCATCTGGTCCCAGTCTGTGCAGTCCCAGTCTGGAGGATCCCAGTCCATGTGATCCCAGCCCCCATGATCCCAGTCTGCATGGCCCTGCATGGCTCACACTGCCAGGCTCTGGAATTCCAGGTCCCTGCCAGGAAAAGATCTTCCTGCCCTTGAAGGCAAAGCTCTTCACAAGGGGCCAAAAGCCAAGTGCAGCAAGATCTTACAGGGACATTTCACTGCCAGCCTTCAGAACTTCACCCATGGCTGTTGCAGCTCCTGCACTGGGAATTGAATCAGGGCAGGGTCTTTGGTGGGAGCTGCCCTGGGTCAAGGGAGACCCTGAGAGAGAAACAGAGCAGGCAGAGAGAGGCAGGAGAGAAAGGAGGACACAAACACAAACAGCTGAGAAGGTGCCACTGAAAACAGAACTGGAACTGACTAAAAGAGAATGGGACAGAAATCAGGAATTGTCAAAGTTTTATTTCTGAACAAATAAATCTTCCCCAGCCAGCCCAACACAATCCCAATCCCACTGCTCAAAATTTGGATCCCACTTCTCCCAATCTCCTTCCAACCCCTTCTCACCCTGGCAGCTCTGGAATCCAGGAAGGTTCGTGGGGGATTAAGTTGTTTTGAGGAGGGAAAAAGGCACTTTGACGTTGGCCTGAGTCATTCTGAGGTAAAACTGAGGTATTTTTACTGGGATTTCAGAGGTTCTGACATGACAGATTGATCCTTCTTGGCATTGGTGCACAAAGACATGAAGGAGAGACAAAATCTAAGGCCAAAACAAAAGGATAAGCAGGCAGGTGTCTTCCCAACATGGATCCCAGGGAATGTGGGTCCTCAGGGCTCTACCCAACGTGGCTCCTGCAGTGGAGGATGGAGTTGGAGCAGCGCACGAAGATCTTCCCACACTCAGGGAACTCACAGGGCTTCCCTTACCGGTGCCTCCGTTGGTGTTGGGTCAAGGCTGAGCTCTGGGAGAAGCTCTTCCCACACTCCTCACACTCGTAGGGCCTCTCCCCGGTGTGGATGCGCCGGTGGGTGATGAGGTGGGAGTTTTGCCTGAAGCCCTTCTGTGCAGTCGGGGCAGAGGAAGGGCTTCTCATCTGCAGGGTGTGTGGATCCTTTGGTGCCTGGAGGAGATGGCTCCTGGTGTGAAACCTCTTCCCACACTCCCCACACTCGTAGAGCCTCTCCCCACTGTGGATCCTCTGGTGGGAGATCAGGAGAGACCTCCATCTGAAGCTCTTCCCACACTCTGAGCACTTGTGGGGCTTCTCCCCATCACAAAGCTGCTCATGGACCACCAGGTCCGAGCTCTGGCTCCATCTCCGGCCGCCTGCCCGGCCCAGGCTGGGTCTTTCCTCCTCAGATCCCCGTGATCTGCGTTTGCAGCCCCTCCTGGTGTGGGATCTGCGCGGCTTTTCCTCCCCGTTGGATTCCTGTGCCTTGGAGCCGCTGCAAACGGCCTCTTCCATGAGGTTCTGCCGCGGGGATTTGTCCTCCCTGGTGTCCATGCTCAGCTCCTTGTCTGGGCGAGGAAGGACAAGGAGAGGATGGGATTTGCCTCCGTGCCAGAGGGAAGGGGAAGGAGATCCCCCCAGCGTGTCCCCGGCAGGACGGCGTCGGCAGCGGGGCTCTCCTGCAGCCGGGGCCGTGCTGGGCTGGGAGATGGAGCAGGACAGAGGGGGAAAGGGGCACTGACTTCCTCCTCACCTGCCCGGGGCTCCTGGGCCATCTTCCTCTTCCTCGCAGCCTCCTCCTCCTCCATCGGGCCAAGGGTTGGGAATGGGAAATCCTGGTTTGGGGAAAAACAAGGGATGAGCATGTTGTGTTGGGGGTTCCTCCTGCCCAAGTCCATCTCTAGTAGTCACTGGGCACCTGGGGTCCATCAAAATCTCCCAAACACCAACACTCAGCCCTGAAAATGACTCCCAGAAGTTCCTGGGAATGGTCCCTCCCCTTTGGTGTTCGGGGTTCCCCCTGTCCCATCTGCTGGGGGTCATGCTTGTATTGGGGGTCCCCCTTCTACTCGGTGCCTGCCCTCCCCAGGCTGCTGGGAGTCCCAGGAACCTGAAAAGCTTTCCCTTCCCCTCTTCCCTCTCCCCATTTAGGGATGCTGGGGGATTTTGGTGGCCCGGGGTCCCTTCTCCCCTTATTCTCTGCTTTGGGGTGCAGGGGGTCCAATGAGTCCCCCCTGCCCCTGTCCAGGCTGTTGAGGCTCCCGCCAATGGTGGTGCTCCCCCCTCTCTGGGCTCCCCACTTTGGGGTCCGGGGGGGACACAGGGCTCTGCTCCTCCAGGCTGCCTCTGCCAGCAGCCGCCACCGGGACCCCCCAGTGTCCCCCCAAGGGGCATTTTCTGCTCAGCTCTGGAGTTCTGCATTCTCCAAACATCCCTTGAAAAAAACCCAACCCAGGGACTCCCTGGGATATCTTGGCTGAGCTCTCCCTTTCCTGTCATCTGCGGGGGCGATGGTCCCATGGATGGGGGAACCTGTGAATTCAGGGAGTGTTCGACCACATTCCTCCTTCTCCTTTTCATGATCCCCCTTTGTCTTTCCTCTCCCATCCCTCCTCCTCCTCCCCCAGCAGCAGCGACACCCTCGGTGCCCCATTCCCGAAGCCCTCGCAGCCCGCGGGAGGAGCGGGGATGGAGCCGGGACAGGTCGGGATGGGCAGCGCGGGGCTCTCGGCTGCTCCCACCCACTGGGGCCAGGGGGAACCCGGCCTGGAGAAAAGGAGAGGGAAACTGGGAAAAATGGGGGCTGCAGATCCAAACTGGGGCTTGCTGGGAACCCTGGGGGGGCAACTTCCAGCCCTTGGGGCTCCTCTCTGGAGATCCGGGAACACAGAGAGTGGTGGGGGATCCCAGGGGTGGCACCACTGGGAGGGACTGGGCTGTACTGGGGTAACTGGAACCTTCCTGGGGACACTGGGAATGACTATGAGCATGTCCAGGGAAAGTGGGATCTACTGGGAGTGCCTGTGACCTTATTGGAGTGACTGGAACCACACTGGGAAAAAACAGGACCATGTTGGGGAGAACTGGGACCACGCTGAGGGACATTGGGAGTCAATGGGAGCTACTACTCTGGGCGTGACTGGGACCATGCTGGGAGGGACTGGGATAATCTATGGAGTGACTGGGACTATGCTAGGGGCAACTGGGGGCAACTGGGATTACACTGGGAGGAGCAGGATGGAACTGGAACCATGCTCAGAAATACTGGGATAAGACTGGATCATACTGGCAGCAACTGGGACTGCAGTGAGGGTGACAGGGAGAGGCTGTGAGCAACTGGGATCAGTCTGGAAGCAGCTGAGGACAACTGGGAAGGACTGGAAACATGCTGGCGGACACTGGTATACACTGGGAGAGACTGAAACCACAGTGAGGGGAAATGGGAGCAACTGGAACCACACTGGATGATAATGGGAGCAGCTGTGCCCATGTCAGAGTCATACTGGGATCCTACTGGAACTAGCTGGGATCATACTGTAAGTGACTCTAATAATACTGGGAATATCCGAGAGTGACTGGTATCATACTGCAATCAGACTGGGAGTCTGATGGAAAAGTGCTGGCCATGACTGGAACCATACTGGGATTGACTGGGAGCTACTGGGTCAATGATGGGAGTGACACGGAGTTACTCTAGACATGACTGGAATAATATTGGGAGGATCTGGGAGTGACTGGGCTCATACTGGAGATGACTGGAACCTTACTGGGAGTGACTACAGGTCCTACTGGGATCATCCTGGGAGTCACTGGGATTACAATGTGTGAGTGGAACCAGACTGGGGGTGAGTGGGAGCTACTGGTCCCATGTTGGGAGGAAAATGTGGATGCATTGGGAGCTACTGGGATCAACTGGAAGGTACTGGAACCATGCTGAGGGGACTGAAGCCATAACACAAATCATACTGGGAGCAACTGGGAGTATGGGACACTGACAGAAACTGGGATCAGGCTGGAGACAACTGGGAGTAACTGGGAAAGACTGGCATCATTCTGAGCTAACTGGAACCTTACTGGGGCAACTGGGATATAATGAGAGTGTCTATAACCATACTAGGGGCACTGGAACCACACTGGGGGCAACTGGGAGATTGTGGGACAGGGCTGAGAGAGACTGGGGCTGTTCTAGGGATCATCCTGATAGGAACTGGGAACAGCTGGAACGATGCTGGCAGCAACTGGGATCATCCTGGGATCACAGTGAGAGCGGATGGGTCCATGCTGGGTGGGACTGGGATCATAGTGAGGGTGACTGGAATCATACTGGGATGGACTGGGAGTGGCTGTGAACAACTGGAATCAAGCTGAAAGCAACTGGGAAGAAGTGAGAGGGACTGGCAGCATGCTGCGGGTGACTGGGATATACTGGGAGAGACAGGGAGTCACAGGGATTATACTGGAGGCTACTGGGGTCATGCTGGCATGGACAGGGAGCAACTGGGATCACACTGGGGGCCACTGGCCTCATACTGGGAGAGATTGGGACTGTACTGGCGCAACTGGGAGAGCTGCGAACACACTGGAGGAAAATGGAAAGAAGTGGGAATAACTGAGACACTGCTGGGGGCAAGCTGCACTGTGAAAGGGAATGACTGGGAGTGACTGGGCTCAGCTTTGGAGTTCTGCATTTTCCAAACATTCCCCTCCCCACCCAAAACAATGCTGAGAGGCACTGGGACTATTCCGAGTGCAACTGGGATAAAACTGGGGGCAAGTGAACCACGCTGAGCTAACTGGGAGTGCCTGGGAATGGCTGCGAGATTGTTCAGGGCGACTGGGACCGAACTGGGAGTTACTGGGGATGGGCTGTTGGGAAACTGGGACCATGCTGGGGCACCTGGGGGCAAGTGTGAGTGACTGGGGCCCTGCTGGCAGAGACTGGTATCATACTAGACTCATACTGGGATAGTACTGGGAGTGACTGGGACTGTGCTAGGACAACTGGGAGAGTTGGGAACACACTGGACCAAAGCGGAGTTGGAAAAGGTATCCATTTAAAACTTTTACAGTAATTTTAATCAAGGTTTTTTGTTTGCCCTTGCCCTAAAAAAATTTAAGTTTCTTTGCAGGGCATTGTTGCACCAGGTGGGGTCTCAAGAACTCAACACATCACCACACTGGAAGCAGATGGAATGCTCAAGGGCCATCAGTGGCCATTAACAGAACATCAGTGGCCACCCAGGAACAGCTACCCCAGACCCTGCCTCTGGCAAGGTTGCAGACATCTCCTCTGAAAAGACTGATAAAATGAGGGAATGAAGAACTAATTAACATCAGAAGGGAAGAAATCTAGATCTAGAGGGAGACCCAATATTAGGAAGTGAGTATTTGCAACATGATAGCAATAAACACTGACCCAATTCATTTCTATGACTACTGACTGTATAAAAGATCTAAAAAATCTCCTAAAACTGGAGTGTCATGGAGGGATTCTCTCTGCATGAGAGAGAGAGAGTTTTTGGACGTTTTTGGTTTTTTTCTCTCAGTTTTGGTGACCCTGGGAGGAACTGGGAGAATGGTGGGGCAAATTGCATCATCATAGGAAATGGCTGGGAGTGAGTGGGCTCATGCTGGGAGTGCTGAGGAAACTGGAATCACGTGGGGGGAGCAACTGGGCTCATGCTGGGAGCAGCCACTGCCGGCACCGGGACCCCCAAACCCCTTTCCCGGCCGTGCCGCCCCTCCAGCCCCAGCACCCCCCGCCGGGGTCCCGGCAATGCCAGGGGTCCCCCCTCTCGGGCCCCCCGCTTTGCCCTTCTGGGGCTCTCCTCTCTCTGCGCTCCCGCTCAGGGAAGCCGCGCCTCTCCCGGGGCTCCCTCAAACCGGTGTCCCCCCGCCCATCCCGCCGCTCCCGCGCGCTCCCCAAAGGGGTCTAAAATCATCAAAATGTGCCTAACATTGTCCATAGGGATCTAAAATTCATCCTGAAATTGATCAGGTTTAGCTTAAAACCAGACAAAGGTCCATAAAGCCACCCAGTATCCTCACATGGTTTGGCCTAAAATCAGCCAAATGGGGTTAAAATCCAACCAAGGGGTCTAAAAATTCCCAAACTGATTAAAAACCCACACAACTGTCCCAAAATCACCCTGCATTCTCACGGATGGCCGGAAAATCAACCCTGAAAGTGCCCGGTTTTTCCTAAAAGCACCCAAATGGAGCTAAACACACCCAAACTGGCCTGAAACCCCCCAAGGGAGCCAAAATCACCCTAAAATCAGAGCCCTGGATCTCATAGGCTTCATGCCAGCTGTTCACTGCCATATTTTGGCATCCATAATCAGCCCCCAAAATTCCTACATTTGGACCCAATATTCTGAAATATTCCCTAAGGAGATGCCAAAAATTTCCCCTAGAGAAACTTTACCTCCCATGTTTGGACCCAAATTTACCTTTAGAGATCCCAAAAATTCCCTGTGAGATGCCTCAAAATTTCATTTGAGGATCCCAAAATTTCAAAAATTCCCAATAGAAACCTAACATTTCCTATGTTTGGATACAAAATTAAAATAAAAAAACCAATTCCATTGGAGATGCCATATTTCTCAAAATTCTCAATATAGGCTGTAAAATTTCCCAAAATGCCCTATAAACACTATGAAATTCCCGTTCATTATTCCAAAATTTCCAAGAGACCTCCAAACTCCCTTTAAGGACCTCAAAATTCCCAAAAATTCTGAAAAGGAATCACAAAATTTCCTAGAGGGACTCAAAGAATTTCCTGGACAGAGTCCAAAATTCCCAGAAATTCCCTTTAAGAACCCCAAAATTTCCCTCTAGAGACCCTGAGACTTCACCCAGACCCTCCAGGAATCTATACAGGCTCCACCAGTCCCCTACAGATCCCATAAAGATCCCCTATAGACCTCCAGGACCCCCTACAGGGACCCCACAGAGCCTCCAAATCCCCTTTGCTGACCCCCAGAAACCTCCCAGGGCCGTAAAGCCATGCCAGTTCTGTATAGATCCCATATAGATCCCTATGGATTCCCTATAGACCCCCCAGAGCCCTCCATATCCCCCACAGACAAGCCCAAATCCTCTATAGAGACGCTCAGCCCCACCAGTCTCCTACAGATCCCCTATGGATCCCCTATAGACGTCCCAGACCTCATTTAGGGACCCTGCAGATCCCCCAAATTGCATTTCCAGACCCACCAGAATCTCCCCTGGGGTGTAAAGCCCCACTCTGGCCCCCACAGACCTCCCACAGCACCTTAAGGGAACCCCCAGAGCCCCCCATATCCCCTATAGACAAGCCCAAATCCCCTATAGGGACACTCAGCCCCCCCAGTCCCCTACACATCTCCCCTAAAGATCCCCTACAGACCTCCAAGACCCCCTGTATGGACCCCACAGAGCTCCAAAATCCCTTTTGCAGACCCCCAGATACCCCGCAGAGCCGTAAAGCCACGCCAGTCCCCTCTAAATCCCCTACAGTGCCCCTATAGAATCTCTATAGATCCCCTATAGATCCCCTCCAGCCCCACCGCAGCTCTCGGACACGCTGAAGCCGGGCACGGGACCAGCAGCAAAGATGGCGGCGCCCGGGAGGCACTTCCGGGTGTTCTGAGCATGCGCGGGGAGAACGCGCCAGGAGATGGGCGGGGCTTAGAGGGGAATGGGGCGTGCGGAACATAAAGGCTCGGTGCCAATGAAAGGGGAGCGGTTAAAGATTGACAGGGGCTGCGAACAGAAATGGGCGGGGCTCATAAATGGTCAGTAACCGAGGGGAAAGGGGCAGGGTCAAGGAAAAGGCGGGAACTGTGAGGGGAAGGATTGGGGCCAAGGGGCCGCACGGTCTGAAAAGGGCCTGGTTAGGCATAAAATCATCCCAGAGCCTCTCAAATGCAGCCAAAATCCACCAGGTTTGGCCTAAAATAAGCTAAAGGGATCTCAAATCCACACCAAGTGGGTCTAAAACCAGCCAAATCAGCCTAACATTGTCCAAAAGGGGCCTAAAATCCAGCCTAAAACTGCCCAGGTAGGTATGAAATCACCCAAATGGGCCTAAAATCTTTGGGACAGAGATGGAGACCGGCACCAAAACCGGCACCAGCACTAAGAATGAGACTGAAATCAGATTAGAGACCAAGACCAAGACTGGGAACAGAACCTCCACCAGAACTGAGACCAGAACTGGTACAGAACTCAAACTAAGACTAGGACCGAGACCAAGCCCGAGACCAAAACCAGCCCAAAACTGGCACTGGGACCAAGACTGAGACCAACACCGACACTGGGACGGGCACCAGGAGAGATCCAGGACTGCTCTGGAACTGGGACCGGCACTGGGAGAACACCAGGACTGAGACTGAGAGCGGCACCAGAACCAGCACTGGCACCGAGACTGGCACCGCTATAGGACCGTAAATGAGACCGAGACCAGAACCGCTCTGGGATCGAGATTCAGACAACGACCAGAATCAGCACCAGGAGTGATCCAGGACAGCTCCAAACTGAGACTCAGAACGGGACCAGGACGGATACTGACACTGGGAGCGCTCTGGGACCTCCACGTTCCCTGCGGGGAGTTTTGGCTGCGCCCCTGCAAAGGACTGGGAGGGACCCCTGGGTGGGGCGGGACCGCCTTGGTTTGCATCGTTCTGGTGCAGCCATCCCGGTCCATGTGATCCCAGTTTGTACAATCCCAATCCATGTGATCCCAGTTTGTACAATCCCAGCCCATGTGATCCCAGCCCCCATGATCCCAGTCTGCATGGCCCTGCATGGCTCACACTGCCAGGCTCTGGAATTCCAGTTCCCAGCCAGGAAAAGATGTTCCTGCCCATCCTGGTTTTGGTTTTCCAATTTGAGATTTCCCAGCCAAGGCACCCATTTATGTCACGGCTTTAGCATCCTGATCCTGTTCCCATTCCTGTTCCCAATCCCTATCTCATACCCAATCCCTATCTCCTTCCCATTCCCAATCCTGTTCCTGTTCCCATTCCCAATCTCATTTCCCGTTTCTGATCCCGATCTCATTCCCAATCTCGATCCCTTTCCCAATTCCAATCCCTGTCACATTCCCAATCCCTCTTTCATTCCCATTCCCAATCCTGTTCCCATTCCCAATCCCAATCCTTATCCTGCACCCACTCCCAATCCCGTTCCCATTTACTTTCCCAATTCCAATCCCATTCCTGTTCCCGTTCCCAATTCCCATTCCCAATCCTGTTCCCAATTCCTAATCCCCCATCCCCATCCTTATCCTGCTCCCATTCCCAACCCTTATCCCGTTCCCATTCTCAATCCTGATCTCATTCCCATTTCTGATCACTCATTCCCAGTCTCGTTCCCATTCCCAATCCTGAACCTGTTCCCATTCTGGATCCTACCGCTGTTTTCAGGGAATTGTTTTGATCTTAACCGCCACCCCAAACCTGGGGGGGTCAAAACCCCCCAAATCCTGAGGTCAAACACACCCAAACCTCAAATTTGGAGTCAAAACACTCAGTCCCCAAAAGTTGGGGTTTGAAATATTTGGGGTGTCCAACCCCTCTGATCCCAAAATTTGAGGTTAAACCCCCGATCCCCAAATTCTGGGGTCAAAACTCCCCAAAACCCAAATCCTGGGGTGTCAACCCCCCCCCAAAATGTCAAATTTCAGGATCAGCCCCCCCTCCCCCTCCCCAGTCCCCAAACTCTAGGGTTAAACCCCCAAATCCCCATAATTTGGTGTCAAACCCCCCAAAACCCCAAATTTTAGGATCAACAACCCCCCAAGCCCAAAATCCTGAGGTGCAAAACACACTTGACCCCAAATTTTAGGGTCAAACCTCCTCAGACTCCAAACCTTGAGGTGTCAAACCCCCCCTAATTCCCAAACTGTGGTGTTTGAAATATTTGGGGTGTCCAAACCTCCCTGATCCCCAAATTCTGGGGTCAAATCCCCTGATTCCAAACCCTGGGGTGTCAAACCTCCCCAAACTTTAGGATCAAACCTCCCCCATCCCCAAACTTTGGGGTCAAACCCACCTGACCCCAAACTCCCCCTCAAAACCACTCCAGCCCTGGGGGGCACAGTGGAGTTCATTTGGGCTTTATTTGGGATTGATCTGGGATTTATTTGGGGTGGGAGTAGCTCCAGGTGCAACGTCTGCAGAGACCCTGAGTACAATGCTGGGGAAAACCCCAAAAACCCCTGGGAAACCCTAAAATGGGATCTGGGGTGTGTAAAGGAGACTTTGAGGTGGGAAAAGGAGAATTTGGGGTCTGAAAAGGACATTTGGGGTGCACCAAGAAAGATTTTGTGGTTGGAAACAGAAGGATTTGGGATTTAAAAAAGAGATTTGGGATTAAAAAAAGGAGGATTTGTTCTGAGCTGAATTTACCTGGGGGAGTGGGGGCAGGTGGGAGATTTGGGGCAGGGTCAGGACCATTTTGGGGGCAGTTTTCTGGGATTTTTCTTGTTTGGGGCTGGTTTTGAGCAATTCTGGAATATTTGGGGGCAGCTTTGAGGCATTTTGGGGTGGTTTGGAGGGATTTTAGGGTGTTTCTATGGGATGGGATTTTGGGGCATTGATAGGATTTGTTTCTAGATTTTGGGGCAGGCTGTTTTAGGATTTTTGGATTTTGGGGTGTTTTGTGGCAGTTTTGGGGTACTGAGGGGCGGATTTGAGGCATTTTTCTGGGATTTTGGGGCATTGCTCTCGAATTTTCAGGCGTTTCTCTGGAATGTAGGGGTATCCAGGCAGGTTTTTTTTTTTTTGGGTTTCAGGGTGTTTGGGCACCTTTTTAGCAAAGGAGATCTTCGTGGTGTTTCTCTGGGATTTTGGGGTGTTTTGGGGCAGTTTTGGGGTATCCAGGGGCAGTTTAGAGGCATTTCTCTGAGATTTCTGAGGCGTTTTTTGGGATTTTGAGGCATTTCTCTGGGATTTTGGGGCATTGCTCTGAGATTTGGAGTGTTTGGGGGCAGTTTTGGTGTATTCCAGGCAGGTTTTTTTCGGGTTTGGGGGTGTTTGGGCAGGTTTTGGGGTCACCTTTTGGCGAAGGAGATCTTTGTGGCGTTGCTCTGGGTGATGTTGGAGCCCTGCAGGGCCCCGCGGGCGGCGCCCGCCTGCACCTCGGTGTCCAACTCCACGAAGGCGCTGTCGTGGCGCCGGGCACCAGGCGCAGCTCCTGGAACCCCGGGAACCTGGCACGGGGGAACAGGGAAGGGGACAGCCCAAAAACCGGGAATGGTCCCCGAAACCTGGGAATGGTACCACAAATCACCTGGGAATGGTACCACAAAACACCAGGGAATGGTACCACGAAAATTCTAGAATGGTACCCCAAAAAGCCAGGAATGCTGCCACAAAAACCTGGGAATGGTTCCCGAAAACCTGGGAATGGTCCCACAAAAAACCCAGATATGGCACCACAAAAATTCGGGAACGGTACCTCAAAAAAATCCAGGAATGGTTTCCAAAAACCTGGGAATTTTTATGAATAAAATCCTCCAGAGAAAAGTTTTTATCCCCTCCCTGTTCCTGCTCCGTCTTTCTGGGACTGCTATTGTTTGTGGTCCCCTCCCTGCTCCCATCCCTGCTGCCATTCCCAATCCCGCTCCCTCTCCCGCTCCTGTCCTGTCCCCGCGGGACTGCTCCGCTCCCTCTCCCACTCAGTCCCTGTTGCCTTCCCCGTTCCTGTCCCCAGTCCAGCAGTTAAAGTTGTATGTTTTTTTTTTTAAATGTTCCCAGTTTTCTGTAATATTAATTGTTAATGTTAAAATCTTGGCCTCCCCCTGTTTTTAGCCCCCAGCTGTCTTACCCTATATCCCCATATCCCTTCCCCTTTTCGTCGGGTTAATGCCCTCACTGCCCCCCTAAAATGGCGCCTGTGACAGAGGAGGAGGAGTGACATCAGCGAAACGCATGTAAATGAGAAAGATGCAGAGGATGATGGGACTCTCTGTCTTTTCACCGCGACCTGACCAGTGACCTACCACCATGACCTCCCCTAACAGCGAGCCATTCTTGAGTTCCTGGGAATCCCGTGAGGACGGAACCCCCGACTCTGTGGCGCAAGCAGCAGGATCAACTTGCACCTCCTCCTCAGCGGTGTCCAGCGGGAGCAGCAGCAGCGTGTGCAGCCCCTTGAGTTCCCCTCCCACAGCTGTCTCAATAAAAGCCTTTAAAAAGGAGAACTGTCTCCTGGCCCTAATTTTATCAGATGACTTGCTCGAATCATGACGACAAGAAGAAGAGGTAGAAGAAGCCTCTGTGAAATGGCTGAATGTTCAGGCTAAAAAGCATCTTTGATTATTGGGGAAAAAAGTGCAAATGCTGGAGAAAAAGGTTAAGTATTTGGGACATATTTTGACTGAATTTTCTGGTTTACTGACCCAGAGAAGGAAGAGGGAATCTCAGAAGTAATGTTACACAGCACTAAAATGGAGCTGGGGCTATTCTGAGGATTAATAGGGAATTGCAGGACCCGGATTGAAGATTTTCTGCTCTAGCCAGAACATTGTATGACTTTTTAAACCCAGACAGCCTCAACATTGGGGTATGGACACGAGAAACAGCAAGACTATAGAAAATTAAATAAAACCAAAATGATTGGTGCCCTAGCCATGGCTCTTCCAGACTTAGAAAATAAATCTGAATTTTATGTCTGTTATAGTACATATTATACTATTGGCTTTCGGCGAATATGAAAATGAATGTTATAAATATAATGTTGGGAAACTTGGCTCTATGAATATAGTCTATTTAGTTTTGCTATTAATGAAACTTAAAAATAGTAGGGTGATAAATACATTTTTCTTAGACTACAACATGGTCATATAAAAAGCTTTTGTTCATGTAACTAACTCAGAGAATGGTAGAAAAGATAATCAAGAACTTCTTCACATTCTTGAATTATGGGACATCTGACTCCCAGAGAAGGAAAAAATGTCGATTTACAGGTTGGGGGGAATGATTTTGAATAATGCATGAAGATCTATGAATATGCAACAGACTGATGCATTTAAGGAATGCAGCACCCTGCTGTTATCACCTTTTGCTTTATTGTTTGTCTACTACTGTCTTTTATTAAACCTTTAAATATTTACCAGAAAAGTGAACCTCATTTTTTTAGAATGTGGATATTACACAGGGCCATGCCAAAAGAATTCTTGTGCCGAAATATTTAACCCAGCGACCAGAGTGGCCTCATTGGCTGCAGAATTGTGCAGCTACAGCTTTAATGGGACATGATGGCAGGAGGATCTCCTGCTGTTCAAGTCTGGCACCAAGTTAAAGCTTTGATAACCAAAAGAGCCTCTACATGGATCAGCAGTGCTCAGTTATTAGAGAAAGAAACTTGTTCAGTGGCACAGGAGGATTTAGAATTGAGGACAGGGGAAGGGTTGAACCCAGCCTCCTGTTTGAACAGCCTGCACAGGGGCTGGCAACAAACCCATGGCTGCATTCAAGGGACAGAGCTCCAGAGCCAGGCTGGGAGACATTGATGAGACATTCCCTGGCCCGAAGGACAAAATGTGTTCATGGATGGGTCTGCAAGGGCAGGAGAAAGGAAGAGAGTTCCAAGACACGCTCTGATTAAGGAAAGGGAATTAGAGCAAGCGCAGGTCACCGCCCGCATGGTCAGCTCAACCGGCGGAGCTGTGCGTGCTTGGAAGAGCCTGGCACTGAAATACCCTGAGCAGGAAGGCTCAAATATCTGCTGGTGAGAGCAAGGAGGCTAACAGGGGGCAAAAGCAATTCTGACCTCTTCAGCAGTCACTGATCTCTTATTAAGGTATTTCTAAAACAAAGAATTCCAAGATAAGGGATTGTGGAAGCAACAGACTCAGATGGGGAACTCATTTTACAGAAAAGACCCTTCAGGGGGTTATGGCAGTTTTAGGAACACAATGGGACCTCCACAAGCCCTGTCCCCACCGGAGCTCAGATGATGTAGAAAGAGTGAATGGGGAAATAAAGAAACTCCTCTGAAAGTTTGTGATAGAAACCAAGATGCCACAGGTAAGGCTTCTGCCATTGGCTTTGTCAAGAATAAGAGCCAGATCCAGGGCAGATATTCAATTAACTCCCTTAGAATTGGTGTTTGGAATTCCTTACTCTGGAAATTCTCCACCTAGTCGAGAATAATCCTACTCTTGTACTGTCAGTTAAGTTTGGGCCAGGGATGTGACAATGAATCTTTACTCCCAGGAGAAGGAAAAAAAGCTTGATTTCATTGGAAATTTTTTGTGTATATTTGTGCAAGGCTCTTAGCGATGGCAAAATTTCCATATGGGTTTTTAGATATTCACCATTAGGTTGCCTTTTGCAAAACTATAAGAGCTTCAAAGGAGATGCTTCAATGCACAAACAGTTAATAGAAAGTTATTAAAAAGAAAAAAAAGGAAAAAAAAAAAAAAAGTAGATTGGGGGGGGGCACATGTGAGTCATTCAATGGCTGCTCTGGAAGAGAAGCAGGGGTGCCAGACAGCCAGGAGAGGAGCTTTAGAAATGCAAATTAACTCTGCTGGGGTCAAGTGCGGACAATGTACCAGGGTCTTCTTGCCTGGGGGAGGAATTGGGCTGATTCCCTCTGGCCCTCACCCCAAGCTCTGCCTGCCTGCACAGATGGAATTTGCACAGCTAAAGGCAGAGCCCATAGTGAGGATATCTGACTGCAACAGAAATTGGTTAAGCTGCAAAGGGAAACAGCAAATGGAGAATGCTGTGAAAACTTTACTTTAAAAAGTGTGGGGGGGAATCATCCCTCTCCACACTCCAACATGTGCTGTCACTGTCTGGGTTATACAGGGTGTATTAGAGCACTGGGGTGCTTTTGCTAGTCCAGTGAAATCAGCTGGGAATCCAAATATTTGATGACTTAATTAGAGAAAAGTGGTCAATTGATGCAGCCCTGGCTGGAGGGAGTGCTCAAAAATGGGGAAAAGATGAAGAGACACCAGAACAAACCCTACAAATCCATGGACCAGCCGCTGGGAACCTGAAGGAATTCATATGAGGAGAAAGAAAATTCACCCATACTTTGAGTACCACATTTAGATTAAAAACTAAACAGTATTATCATTATTACTATTATTATTAATACCCATACTATTACTATTGTTGTTGTAGTTGTTGTTATTTTATTATTATTACTGCTATTATTATTATGTACTAAAGAATATATTATCAGTCCTCGCAATAACAATTGACCACCTCCAGCTCCTGACCTTCCTGCCGACCAACCCAGGGAAATGAAGAAGACATTTCACCATGGGATGGGATCAGATTACCTACTAACAGAAGGAGGAGGAGTTTATGGAAAATTAAATGACTCAAACTGCTGGTTCCAAAGAGATAACTGAAAAGTGGTGAAACAGGTGACAAAGGAAGTAAGAAAGTAGATCATGTACCAGTCCAAATAGGGAAAGGATGGCAATGGGACATGTTTTTGTGGTTCCCTGGCAGACCATGGGTTAAACGAATGCTGTTCCTCCTCTGATGTGCTGCAGCAACTCTCATCTTTTTCCCATGCTCGACACCTTGCTGAGTGCAGCTCATTCAGCAGGTGAGCAAGGGGATGCAGGTGGCAGCCAGGCCTGATCCAGAAACGGCTACAAAAGGACAGGGAGTGAGGGCACTGAGAATAATCCCAAAATCAAAGAGGAACCAGGAAGAAAAAACAGAGTCAATGAGTGAGTCTGCTTGGAGATAGGGCCAGGAATTTGTACACGAGAAAGCAATGGGAAAACTCCTCAGTTTGAGATCCTGCTCAATTCCTGTCATTCGAGAAGGAGAAACACTAAACGCAGCCGGGAATATCGGATGTTATACTAAAGGAGGGGTGCATATTAAGGAGGAAATGCGGCAGACGGATCGGGAAGTCTGAACCTTCGAAATACCTCAGCCCGTGGGCAAAGGGAGAAGGAGATGAAGCCGGGAAAATGAGGATACAAAAAAAGAGGCTGCGTTTTAGAGACCGCATGGCAAATGCCCGCAGCCTCTCCCATTGTTCACCAATAAAATCACTTTTACAGGACGCCTCTGTCTTCTCTGTGCACACAAACCCCTGAAAACGTGAATTTTCCCGCATAGCCCCGGCCCCTCTCTCAAACATCCCTTGCCCAGTGCGGGATCCTGTCGGGGCTCCAGGTGGGTCCCGGCTCCATCCAGGACTCACCCCCAGCTCCCACCGCCCTCAGCTCCCGCTCACCCCGAGCTCCCGCCGGTTCAGGGCAGCAGCGGTTCCTTGGCCCGATGCCCGGGCCGGGCCCAGCGCAGGAGCCGCTCCTCAGGCGAGGTTTGCGAGAAATGGCGGAGCTCGAGGCATGGGAGGGGAGTCCGAGCCGAGGCGAAAATGGCGCCTTTGGCCCCGGGGCCGGGCTTCTTCCTGTTTTGCCCAATCAGCGCGCGAGAACCGGGAGTGACGGCAGAATCAGCCAATCGCAGCGAGGGGCGGGCCGTGCACACGACCCCTCCCTGTCCACGCGCTCCGCCGTTATTTGGAAACCTCGCCTGTGGAGCGGCCGCGGCGCTGGGCCCGGCCCGGGCTGAGGCCGAAGGAGCCGCTGCTGTTCTGAACCGCCGGGAGCTCGGGGTGAGCGGGAGCTGATGGCGCAGGGGGCTGGGGCTGAGGCCAGGATGGAGCAGGAACCCACCTGCAGTCCACTCAGGTATCCGGGCTGGAGCAGGGGCGGCCTGAGAGAGGCCTCGAGCCCATGGAAGCCCCTGCAGGGCTATGGAAGTGGCTCCTGGCGGGACTTGTGAGGCCGTGGGGGATCCCCGCTGGAGCAGCCTGTTCCTGAGGGACTGTGTCCCGTGGGAGGGACCCCGGACTGGATCAGGACAAGGATTCCTGTCCCTGAGGGGGGCGGCTGTGACATGACCTGACTGTGACACCCATCCCCTGTGCCTCTGGGTGGGGAGGGGGGAGGGAATATGGGATAAAGTTAAGCCTGGGAAGCAGGGAGAGGTGGGGGGAAGATCTTTCCTTAGGATTTGGCTAACCGATGTTAATTAGGTCCGAACTCCTGGATTTCCTTCTCAGCCTTTTCCAGACCGGGACTGGAGAGCCCCTGAGCCCAGGGTGAGGGGTCCCCCCGTGCTGAGCTGTGCTGGGGCTGTTTCTGTGCTCAGGGACACTTGGCATGGGCCACGGCACTTGGCCACCAGTGGGGCTTCTCTGCACTCCTCAGGCAGAGTGTAAGTCTTGGTCTAATTCCCTTTCCTTAATCAGAGCGTGTCTTGGAACTCTTTTCCCTTCTCCTGCCCTTGCAGACCCATCCATGAACACATTTTGTCCCTCAGGCCAGGGAATGTCTCATCACTCTCTCCTGTGCTGGCTCTGGAGCTCTGTCCCTTGAATGCAGCCATGGGTTTGTTCCCAGCCCCTGTGCAGGCTGTTCAAACAGGAGGCTGGGTTAAACCCTTCCCCTGTCCTCAATTCTAAATCCTCCTGTGCCACTGAACAAGTTTCATTCTGTAATCACCGAGCACTGCTCATCCATGCAGAGGCTCTTTTGGTTATCAGAGCTTTAACTTGGTGCCAGACTTGAAGAGCAGGAGATCCTCCTGCCATCAGTTTTTGGGCCTCACTTCCCATTAAAGCTGTGGCTGCAAAATTCTGCAGATAATGAGGCCACTCTGACCTCTGGGTTAAACATTTTAGCACAGAAATTCCTTTTGCATCACCCTGTGTAACATCCACATCTTAGAAAACGAGTTTCACTTTCCTGGTAAATATTTAAAATTTTAATAAAAGAGAATAGGAGACAAACAGTAAAGCAGAGAGTTGTAACAGCAGGGTGCTTTGCCTTCAGCCAAGTACACACCCTAACTCAGAAAACACTTCCTTCAATGCATCAGCCTGTTGCAAATTCATGGCTCCTCATGCATGATTCAAAATCATTCCCCTCCAACCTGTAAATCAGCTTTTTTTCCTTCTCTGTGAGTCTGGTGTCCCATAATCCAAGAATTTGAAGGATTTCCTGATTATCTTTTCTACCTTTCTCGTAGTTAGTTACATGAAGAAAAGCTTTTTATATCACCATGTTATAGTCCAATAAAAATGTATTTATTACACTAGTATTTTTAAGGTTTGTTAATTGGAAAACTAAAAGAAGCTATATTCATGCAGCAAAGTTTTCCAACATTATACATATAGCATTCATTTTAATATTTTCAAAAATGCAGTAATATAATATGTACTATAACACACATAAAATTCAAATTTAATTTCTGAATCTGAAAAAGCTATGGCTAGGGCAACAATCATTTTGCTTTTATTTCATTTTTGTAAGTTTTGCTGTTTCTCATGTCCATACCACATTATTGAAGCTATGTGGGTTTACAGTGTTCTGGCTTGAAGAGGGAATCCTCAATCCTGGTCCTGCAATTCCCTATTAATCCTCAAAATTGCCACAGCTCCATTTTATTGCGGGGTAATGCTACTTCTGAGATTTCCTGGTCCTTCTCTCGGTCAATACACCACAAAATTCAGTTAAAATATGTCCAAAATATTTAACCTTCTTCTCCAGCATTTGTGCTTTCTTTTCCAATACTCAAAGATGCTTTTAGCCTGAACATTCACCCGTTTCACAGAGGCTTCTTCTACCTCTTCTTCTCCTCCTGACTGCAGCAAGTCACCCACATCCTGCATTAACCCAATCCCTGGGGTGGGGTAAATTCTTGTGATATTTTCTGCAGGGCTTGCCCCAATAAGGCTGGTGCTTCCGTGCATCCCTGCAGAAGGACCGTCCATGTCTTTACCATTTTCCCTTCTACCTCTTGTTCCCACTCCAAGGCAAAATACAGATTAGCATCCTGTGTGAGTGGGCATCCCCAGAAAGCATCTTTGACATCAAGTGCTGAATGGTGTCAGTGTGAGGAGGGAACCTGGTTCAAGATGGTGTAAGGATCTGAGACTGTGGGGTGCCTGGGTTTAATAATCTCATTTATTATTCTTAGGTCCTGCTCCATTCTATGGATTCCATCTGATTTCTTGACTGGCAGGACAGGAGCATTGTAGGGAGAGATCCCTGGCTACAAAAGCCCTGCCTTTAGCAGGGACTCAATAAGAGGCTGTGAGCCCTTCCTTCCCTCCCTTGGAATAGGGTATTGCTTTTAGACACCACTTGCCCTGGTTGCTTCACAGTCCTTTGGAGAGGCTCCATATCTAATTTTCCCTATTTTCCTGGAGCTGCCCAACCTTCAGCATTCACATCAGCATAGGTCTTGCCAGACAAAGGCACAACTCTGTATAACTTTTACAGTATTAATTTGTATTCCCAAATTAGCCATCAAATCCCTTCTCAGTAAATTACAATCAGAATTAGGAAGAAATAAAAGCTCCTGCATTTCAAACACATCCCCCACATCTTCTAACACTGGTGGAATAAAACACACCAGCTCATCTTTCCCACTTATCCCCTGAATACTGCTGTCTAAATCCCTTCTGGATTTCCCTTATTGCCCCCCTAGTGTCCATCTCCTTGATTACCTCTGGGAGAATGTGCAAACTCCCTCAACATGCTCCCAAGGGACCCTTCAGAGATATTTTGGGATCATCATCCCTTTGTGCTGGGAGCCCTTCCTGGCTTTCCCTTTCTCCCCTCCATGGGTGCCCTGCCATGTTTAGTCCCTGAAGATCCCACTGCACTCACTGATGAGATTTTCAGAGCTCTCTGGCTGCCGACTCTTCCCAGCCCCCTGATGTGTCCCTCGTCTGTCTCCTGGTCACTCTCGGGTCCCCAATCCATGCCCGGTGCCGCCGCCCCCCAAGGGAGCCGATCACCCAAACTGGGTGAGGCACCTTCAGCTCCACTCGCTGCCCCCGCCCCGGACGGGGGAAGGAATTCCGGCCGAGCCCCAAGGTGTGTGGAAAACTTCACATCACCAGAGGATTCTGTTTACAAAGAACACAGAGGAGTCCTGTAAAAGTAATTTCATTCACAGAAGAAGGGGCAGAGGCCATGGGGTCTGTGCAGTTGCCAAGGCCGGGCCCCCCCGCGCTGCCGTGGCGGGAGCGGCTGCAGTGGGGACCGAGTGCGGGCGGGAGCGGCCGAGAGCCCAGCGCTGCCCCAGCCCGAGCTGCCCCAGCTCCATCCCTGCCCCTGCGCTGGGATGCTGTGGGTTTGGGGGGAAGAGGGAGCCGGCAGGGGGTGCTGGGCCTGGGGGCAGCAGGAGAAGGGAAGGAGAAGCAGGGTTGGAGAACAAAATGGTCAAACGAGGCACGTGGAAGGAGAAGGGGGAGTAGTAGTAGGAATAGGAGTGTGATGAAAAGTGAGGACAGAAGAGGGGGAGGAGGAGAATCAGGAAGCAACGCAAAGTTTCATGCTTCCCCCCCAGCCCCAGGAGCCTTGTTCCCCCTTAAATGCAGCAGGTGACCATAGATGGGGATCCATGATTTTCTGTAGGTTGAATCTTGGTGTTTCTGTCATTTATTGGGCTAAATATTAGTGCTTTGGTTTTTTGCAGGAGCTGAATCTTTATTTTTTGGTGGAAGTTTTAGCTCAGTCTTGCTGTTCAACTAGTTTTTGATCTGTGTCGTGATATTTGGAGGACTGTTGGTCTGAATCTTGGTGGTTTTTAGGTACGTACAGACACAAGATGCCAAATGACTTCCTGACATTACCTTGGGCAAGAAGGAACCTCCAGCCAAAGTCACTCTCTTCTTGCTTTTTCTCCCAATCCAGGATTTTTTTCAATGACAAGGCGTGAGCAGATGGAGAAGGAGGAAAAGCCCCAGAGATCCCTCAGGAGGAGGGGCTGCAAACCCAGCCCAGGGAGCTGTGAGGAGGAAAGACCCTCCCTGAGCCGGGAAGGCAGCTGGAGATGCAGGCAGAGCTCAGAGCTGGTGGAGAAGCCTCATGGAGGGGAGAAGCCCCACAAGTGCTTGGAATGTGGGAAGAGTTTCAGATGGAGCTCTGAGCTTATCCGGCACCACATGGCCCACACCGGGGAACGGCCCTATGAGTGTGGGAAATGCAGGAAGAGTTTCAGGACGATATCTGATCTTTTGCGGCACCAGGTGATCCACACAGGGGAACGGCCCTACACCTGCTTGGAATGTGGGCAGAGCTTTGGGGTCTGCTCCAACTTGAGAAGCCACCAGCGCATCCACACCGGGGAGAGGCCCTACAAGTGCCCTGTGTGTGGGAAGCGGTTTCAGACCAGCTCCAATTGCCTCAGACATGAGCGGATTCACACAGAGGAGAGGCCCTTCTGCTGCCCCGAGTGCCGGAAGGGATTCAAGCAAAACTCTGACCTCACCAAACATCGGCGCATCCACAGTGGAGAGAGGCCCTACGAGTGTCCTGAGTGTGGGAAGAGCTTCTCAGAGAGCTCTCACTTGACCCGACATCAACGGAGGCACCACTAAGGGAAGCCCTGTGAGTGCCCCGAGTGTGGGAAGAGCTTCGTGCTCTGCTCCAGCTCCATCCCCCATGGGAGGATCGGTGTTGGATGATCCCCAGTGACCCAGAGCCCAGAGCCCTGGTGATCCGTGGTACTGCTGATCTGTGTTGGGAAGACACCTGGCTGGGGGGGCTCTGCATCATCCTGTCTCCGTGTGGGCACCTGGATGAACGCAGGGACAGCAACGTCCATTGGGATGCAAAGCAACATTTGGAATTCCTTGTTTAGATTAGATTTGTTGACATTCAACTCCAGAAACTATTCTGTGTTCAATCCTATCTTCTGGTGGCATCCAGGAATACTGAATGGTCTTGGAGGTCTTTTCCCATCGGGTGGTTTGTGAAGATCTCCTGAAAATTTTTACCTTCCGAGACGTGGGCGGTCTCCTTTGTATCTGACAAGAACCAGTCACTGTCAGATTTTTAATACTGACACATTTTTTCAGCAATAAGCAAGTTTTTGCCTCTTTGTGAAACACACATGTAAAGACAAGAAGCCCCAGGACAGTTCTCTTTCCCTTCCAGCCTCTCACACAGTAACACCAGCCCAGGCCCCTCCACTTTGCCCAGGCCGGGCAGGGGCAGGCGGGCTCTGACTCAGAGCTCAGGAAGCTGCCGGGCCCCGTTTCCAGCCAGGGACCCCGATATCCAGGGAAAGGAAAGGCAAGGCCCGTTGCTCACATCCCTGCCCTCCGGCACGGCCGGGCTCGGCAGAACCCTGCCCTGCCCGGCCCGGAGCGGCTCGAACGGCCGGGCCCGCCCGCTGCCCACGGGCCTGGGGGAAAAACAGCTGAGCCCCGTTCTGGCAAGGCCCCACAGCCTTGTCTGCTGGGCAGGGTGGAGGAAGAACCCCGGCCCGCGGCTGGAATTGAGCACAGCGGGCGCCGGAGAACAGCCATGAAACCAGAAACTCATCAGCGCTTCTCTGACTAAACCCTGCAGTCCTCACCCTGCCCCCAGCGTGGCCTGGAAAGACTCTTTATTGTAAATAACTCAACAGCCCCACCTGGAAAAAATCACAATACCCTCTGCTGCCCGGGCAAAGTATTAACTCTTTGAATGCCCAGTATAAAACTTTACAGATACAGTATTCTCTCTCCTAAAAAATTAAAAAACTGTAAATATAAACAAAAGCATTAATATTAAAGTAAGAAAATGTTAAAATCGCTGTAATCCCCTAAATTTAAAAAATAAAAAAGCCATGACTGTTCCCCCCCCAAAAAAAAGAAAAAGAAAATAACCTCTGTTCTCAAAAATAAAGTAAGTTGTTGCTTAATCTGATATAATCCTTGAAGTTTGCCCTATAAATTAATATAGTCCTTAGTAAAAGTTATGAGGAAAACTGTTAGTTTGAAAAAAAGGGTTTTTAGATAGTAATCAGATTTCCATTCTCCCAGGTGGCTAATCCCTCTAATATGAAAACCAAACAAAAACTTTCCTGGGAAGAAATCTTCATAGGTTAATAAAAAGTCTCCCTCTTTACTTGAAATTTGTAAAAGTTATTTTAAAGGTAGTAAATTGGGTCTTTTTTGCAAAATTTAGTATGAAAAATAATGTAAAGTTTTATTCTAGGATTTTTTTTTCTTATAGTTTCTAGTAATAAAATTTCTCCTTATACCATTTAAAGTTAAACCTGTGTTTTGCCTTCCTCCTAATCCTATCTTGCAACAAAAAAAGTTCAAATTAATAAACCAGAACCACTACATCCAACCTCAGATATTCCTGGATTTTGATTTCCTGTTGCCCAAGGGTGTCTTCCGCAGCAAAGTGCTGATGGACTGGGGCAAAGACCAAGATTTTGAGACAGTGAGATGGAAACCCCTCCAAACAAGGTTCTTCCACCCAAGCACGTGGATCCTCAGCTTGCATAAACATGGAAATGCTTTTTCTATTGGCCTTGATTTGCTTTTGATTTCTCTTCATCCCTTTAAAACATCCAACACTGGGGTAAAAAATAAAGACACTGAACTGAGACAGGGGTGGGGACATGGTGGGACATGGCCAGTGACACGTGGGGGACATGGCCACGGGCGGTGCCATGGGGGGGAACTTGCCAGGGGCTGTGGGGGATGCTGGGTTTGAGGGAGTTGAGGGTTCCTGGGAGGCACTTGGGGCTTGCTGAGGGCTTTGGGGACCCCAGGCAGCGGCTCGGCTGCGCTGGGAGACCTGGCGGAGGTTCTGGGGCAGCTGCTCAAGGACCCCCTGCCCTGGAGCCCCAGCCGGGCATTGGGCTCCTGGAAGGGAATGAACGTCCTTGTCCCCAGGAGGAAATCCCAGCACCCCCAGGGTGTCTGGGGCAGCTGAGAGGCCACAACAGGGAGGGAAAGGCAGACAGAGCTGTCCCCTCCAAAACTACACCCCAGAAGTCCCCCAAACCTCAGCGTTCCTCCCAGGAAAATGCGGCAATGATATCCTGAATTGTGAGATAGGGAGTATGGGACCTCCAGAGTAAGGAGGTCCTGGAACCCTGAAATCAAGCATGGGGGATTGGGGTGGTGGATTGAGGGCAGTGGGAAGAGGTGGAAGAACATGGTAAAGAGAAGATGGGACCCAAAGAGTAGGGGCTGGGATTCCCAAATTGCATTGGTAGGGGTCCCCACTCCTCCTCCTTTCTAGTCTTGCCTCTTCCTATTCTTTCTGATTCTTCCCCTGCTCCTTCCTTTGCCCTCCTCCTCCATCCCTCCTCCTACTCCCCCTGGGCCCAGCGCCCACCCTTGGCCCCTTCTCTCCATTTTCCCAACACCACTGCATCCTGTGGAATGAGCCAGGTTGGAACCAGGGGAGGTCAGTGTGGGGCAGTGCTGGACTCTTGGCCCAGTCTGGGTGCCCCCATGTGCCCCCTCACCAAATTCCTTTACAGCTGAGGGGGTTTCCGGCACTTTTGGTGGCGCGGTGCCGTGTTGGGGTTCAGGTTCATCCCAAGGCCCCCAGAGAGGGTGAGAAAGGGGAACAGTCATTCCTGAGGTCCCCATTCCCAATCCATGCCAGTGCCCATTCTGCTCCCCTCTCCCCCAGTCATGGCTCCTCCCTCAGGGTCCCTCCAGCTCCTTCCCCACTGGCCCCCAATAAATAGGACCAGGCAAACTGGGAGGCTTTATTGGGAATACTGGGAGCAGCTGTTCAGGGGCAGAGTGATACCAGGCTGGGGGTCCCTGTGAGAGCACACACGTTCACCTGAGTCCCTCTGGTCCCCAGGCAGGTGAGCTCCCAGCACCACCAGTACCACCAGTACAGCCCCAGCTCCCCCAACAAGCCCCATCCCCAGCGCCGGGCGGTGCCTCCAGCCCCAAAGCAGCCGCGCTGTGCCATGGGGGGTCCCTGCTGCCCCACCCCATGCAGCACTGGGAGCACCAGTCTGGAACAGTTGGAAGAGTGGGTAGGGGGAATCAGAACCCACAGTAGTGAGTCCACTAGCAGCTATTTAGAACCCCTGAAATTGGTGGAAAGCATCAGGATTCTGCCAAAGAAGGGGTCACCTCTGCCCATAAACTAACTGGGAAACCCCCAAAGCCTCTAAAGGGCCTTTATGACCCTCTAAAGCTGGCAGAAAGAAGCAGGATCTTTCTTAATATGGGCTCCCCATGTCCTTCCCTGTGGGTCCCCACTCCAATGTCAGAGCCTGTTGGAGTAAAATAGAAGCCTCTCTGTGTCCCTCAGAGAGAGAGTAGAATGCAGGGATTGAATTAAAGCCTTTAGAGAAATTAAAATATATTAAGCCACACAGACATGAAGTAGAAGTGTAAGTTTTAGTTTTAAGTAAGTAGGAATATTATTAAGTCACATAGATATGAAGTAGAAGTTTTAGTTTTAAGTAAGAATATACTGTAAGTGCCTTAAGAGAGTTAAAAGCCCTAAAGTCTAGTTAGAAGTTCAGAAACTTAGCCCCAGACTGTCCTAGGTTACAATGTAAAGATGTGCCCAAAAGTATTTATCTTCATGAACTGTGGAAACCAAATGGGGCAGTGATCCTTATCTCTGTGGGAGATATCCTCTGCTAATGGGCCGTCTGGTAAAAACCAGGTGGGGCAGTGTTCTTTATCTTTTCCACAACCCATCCTCCCTCCAGGAAGGTATCTTCTGTTAATGGGCCATTGAGTCCCACTGCATGACTGATAAAATTACATCATCCTCTTGTGAGATGTTCCACACAGGGGGAGGAGCCAAGTATTTCTTACCAAGATCAAAATTAAGATTTGGAATACCAAGACAGCCCTTACCCACTGGTCTCCAGAGGACAAGAGCTACTGGACCTTTCTACAGGATCACTACTTCAACAAGACCACTTTATCTGGACTGCTACCACCACCCTAACCAGCAGGGTGTCAGGTTGTTTTCTGACTCTCTCAGTGGTTTTCTTTTGTACTATTGCATGTATTTTTTTTTCTTTTTCCTATTCAATTGTACTTCTAACTTGAAATTATTCACTGGTTTTGTTTTCAAACCAGAACACAGACGTAATGAAAACATAGCAAGAACATTGCTTACATTTTTCTACATAGAACAAATAGAACCATTCATAGATAGAACAGATAGAACCAGGAATTGATAGAACTATATGTGTAAATTATGACCGTACTAAGATTCTAGTAGGTTAGAAGGAGTGTGTTAGGTTCATGTTTTTAGCTCATTGGATGATTTACAAATAAAAACCCCTGTACTGGGGTGAGAGACCACCATCTTCATCACCACCTGGAAGCAGAAGAAATGCCAGGCTGCTGCTGCTTCTTCTATCCAGGACTCTATGCCAAAAGCCTTTAGCCTGGACTTGAATATTCTGAACTCTTTGCCTTCAAGACTGATGTACTTCTGCAATAAACAACTTCACAGCAACGAACAACTGCGCTTGTCCCTTTGAAGACCCAGACCCATGAATAACTCGACAAGAGCCAGGTGACTTCCCCCTCCCAGTAACTCATCCCTCAGGATTGCAAGGTGCTCCAAAACCTCCTCAGTAACCGGATCACCCCAAGCTCCTCATCCCAACGTGTGGCTGTCTCATGACAGACGCCATCCCAGCCATCCTCCCTCTCCCACACACAGCCCCGTTCTTGGCAGGGCAGAGCTGCTGCCGGGGGAATCGGTGTGTGCAGGGGATCCTTTATCCCCCTCGTGCAGCTCCAAGCTCCCGAGGGCAAAGTCCTGGTTTCTAGGGCTGTGCCCCTCCCCAAATTTGTCGTGTTTAATACCCAAGTGTGACAAGCCCGTGCCCTGTGGCAGCAGCCGGTGCCGGGACAGCCCCAGGAGCTGCGTTAATGCCCGGCACTGCCCAGGAGGGACTGATAGGAGGGGAGTTCATAAGGAACCCCCGCGGCCCAATCTGTGCATGGGAAGGGAAGGTTTTATAGTGCCTGGGATCGATTTACAGGGGTTTCTGTGTAGGAGAACAGATAGTGAAAAATTAGGAATGGGGCTGCAGCCGAGCCTCATCCATAATAGGGTGGAGGTGTGTAAGAGAGGTGAACATCATTAAAGGAAAAGGAGCATGGAATGCTGATTTGTACTGACCAATCACAAAATGGTTAAAGGGCACACAGGTATTTTGTATACGGGAAAAGGGTATAAAAGGTTTCACTGGGGAGTAATAATGTGCTGCTACTTTAAATTATTCCCGGTGTCAGCTATGTGTCCTCCATCATTTCTGGGCTCCGAGGGACCGAAGTGGTGGCAGCAGGACCTGCGGGGACCAGGCCTTGCGTGTGGCTGGGGCTGAAAATTTTGCAGTGGCCCCAGCGCGGTGCCCGAGGGCTGAGCGGAGCAGGTTGGGAACACCCAGCTCATCTCAGCCACTCAAAGCCGCTTCCCCGGCTCCGGCTGCTGCCACCGCCAGCCCCCTTGTGGTCCCACAGAGTCACCGCTCGTCTCGCAGCTCGAGGGGCTCGATTAAGGCCGCGCCCTGCCCGCCCCCTCGCTGCGGCTCCTTCAGTGACACGGGCGGCCGAGACCCCCAGTGCTGCCCCGACAAACCCTCAGGGCGGCTCTTTTAGTGTCGGGGGAGCGGCCACTGCTGGTGCGGGTTTTCGTTATTTTTACTCTATTCTCTACCACCGCTGCATCTTTCTGCTCTCGGTGCAGCTCTTCCACCAGACACGGACAGTGGGAACCCTCAGTGCAGCTCTTTTCTTGCATTTTATGATATTTTCTATGTTTAATTCTATTTACACGTCCCACTTGGCACTGCCCTTCTGGCCACACCCGACCTTGTCCATCCTGGTGTGGCTCAGTGAACTGGGTCAG
>JAREIS010000950.1:0-37356 GCA_030060385.1 Muscicapa striata striata
GGAGTGCTCCTGCAGAGCCCCCTGCTGGTCATGGCCATAACTGCACAAAGATGAAAAACCAACCCTGAGCGAGTTGGAAACTTCTGTTCTTGTGATGCTGTTTGCTCTGTTCAGTTCCTTAATTTTCCTAGCAATGAACTGTTATTCCTTTTCATATGTTTTTCACGCCTGGAAGCCCCATAATTTTCATAGGTACAAGAATTTGGAGGGAATGGTCCACTTTCTATTCCAGGAATGTTCCTGCTTTCTTTTGGGGGTTGAGGTTTTTTTTTTCTGTTACTGTTTCAATTTAAAGAAATTTCCCATTCTCATTCTAACGGGGCTTGCTGGGTTACATCCAGGATTTGTAATGACTCTAGACAAAGGGTGTAGGTGGGAGCGGGTTTCCGAAAGGGGTTCTCGTGTTTCTGGCAAGTTCTGTGCAGGAAGACCCCCATCTACTCTGCACGTGGCCAGGAGGCAGGAGAGTTGGACCCCGCTGCAATCAGCTGCCCTGCATCTGCCCTGCTGCCTCAGAGGCAGAGGCAGAGGCTGCCGCCAGAGACTAAATGGTGAGCCCAGCCTGTTTCCACCTGAGACCAGCACGGCCGCTGCCACCCCCACCCCTCCGGCTCCCACCTGCTTTCCCCGCAGCTGTGCTGGCTCTGTCCCGTCTGCACCACCGGGACCGAGCACAGGCAGAGTGTGCCTGCAGCTAAAGACTGAAACGAAGTTACCTGTTTTGTTGGTGACTTTAATAACTGCAGTTGTTTCTGCTAGTACGGTTAGATATATTAGTAAAAGAGCTGTTACTTCTACCCCTTATCTCTGCCTTAAGTCCTTAATTTCAAACAATTATAATACTTAGAGAGAGTAAAATTAAATTCTCTATTCCAAAAAAAAGCTTCTGCCTGTTATTAGAAGACACTTGTCCTTCAAACCAAGATGCTTTCCTAGGCAGACATTTCTATTTTAAACCAAGATAATTTCCAACTCCTGGGCTCTAGCATGAATAGGGCTGCCACTCCAAGAGAAGACAGAGTCGGATACTTGGCCACCTCATCCCCAGCCTTTTAAACCCTTGGGCCACCCAAAGGCCCCCTCCCATGGTGGAACTCCTGGGCCCTTGGCCACTCAGGAGCTGGGCTTGGCAGAGCGTCCCACTGTCCTCACTGTGCCATGGCTGACAGACTGACTGACACACAGGGCCCTGTGTCACCAAAAGCCCTGCCACACACGGGTGTTCCAAAATGCTTTGAGACATCCAACTTTTCCTGTCCCTGACACCCCACCCTGTGCCATTGCCTGATCCCGACTGCCCTGGAAAAGGGGGAGGCTCTGGAACCCCCAAAGGGCCTTTGTGACATTATGATGAGGAGAACACGGCACAGGAGGAGTTTGAGACAGAGGAGAAGGGAATCCAGAGCACTGGTTTGTAGTGGTGGCCCAGAATTGGAGAATCCCATTCCTAAAGCCCAGCAGAGCTGAACAAAGAAACACCATCTCTGCCAGTTGAATCAAAAGGCTGCATTTTGGTGCCAATCAGAGAGGAATGAGTTCTGTGTTCCCCTGGAACTGGGAAGAGAGATGGGGAGCAGTGGGTGTACTGGGAGTGCTGGGAGGGGCATTGCAGAGGCACTGGCAGTACAGGGGCACTGGGAGAGAGAATGGGAACCAGCTGGATGTACTGGGAACAATGGAGATGCACTGGGAGGGGAAATAGGGAGCACTTGGGGGTATTGGGAGCACAGTGGGGAGGGAATGGGGAATTGTCAGAGGGTTCTGGGAGCTCTTGGATATGGAATGGGGAGGCACTGGTGGTTGTGGGAGAGGGGTGGGGAAGGCCCTTGGGGGTTCTGGGGAGCTTTGGGTGCCCTCTGCAGCCTCACACGTGACCCTCCATTGTGCCCACCTACCAATGAATGTTGGGCACCCATGGGAGCAGAGGGGGGACACATGTGTGTGGCTGCCAATTGCTGGGGTCTCCCAGTGCTCCCAGTGCCCCCAGTGCCCCCACTGCCTCGACTGTCACAGCACATTCCCGTAGATGTCCCCAGTTTCCTTTGGTCGCCCATGGGCTGCTGCCAGCTCTGCATAGTTCACCTGGGGATCCTGGAGTGTGGTGGCACGGGGGGCACACTGCGAGAGACACTGGCTGTGGCATCTGTGCAGGGGGACACTCATGGGTGACGTGTCCCTCTGCGTGTGTCCCAGCCCAGACTCACCCCCTGAGTGCTTGGTGCTCACGACGTGGGTGTACAGCATCTCCCCCTCCTCTGGGGGGGCCGGGGGCTCCGGGGGGGGGCCCTGAGGGAATAAAGAGGATGTGTGGGAGGGAATGGGAGGGCTTAGGGGTTGGGGTCAAAGGCCAGAGTGTGATTTGAGCCCCCCACTCACCTTTCCTGCTGCTTCCTGGCAGCTGCAAAGGAGAGAGGGGAGAGAACAGTGGGGTATCCAGGGCCCTGACCCCTCTCAGGAATCTTTAAACATCACTTCATCCTCAATTTTCCCCAGGTCCCCTGAACATCTTTGGTCCCCCTCAGAAGGGGGAGCCACTCCTGAACGAGGGGCGGAACTTCGTTTGATTGCTGCTGGGTGGCTGGTTAGTAGATAGTCGAGCAGGTGAGTGGTTGCTATTGTGATTGATTGGGGAACCAGGGGTGGAGCTTCCTTGGTTGCTGAGTGGTTGATTATAAGATTGCTGAGCAGGTGGCTTGCTTGCATTTGTGAGCCACTCCTGAACGAGGGGCGGAACTTCCTTTGATTGCTGCTGATAAGAGGCCTCTGGGGAGCGCGGCGAACAGGAGCGAGCAAACAGGAGCGGGGTTGTGGACGCTGCAGTTTGCGCAGCAGTTCGTGCAGGCAGGGCAAGCAGGCAGGGTTGGAAGTTTTCTTGCTAGTAAGGTGTCCTCTGTGTTGTTGGTGGGTTTTTTTTGTTTTTTTTTCCTTGCTGGTTGCTTTCATTTCTTTTGAGGTTTCTGTTAGTAATGGTTTCAACTCGGTCGAAAACTGTGGTTGGTGTGAGTGTGTGTGACCGAGTGGAACCCTCCAAAAAGGATGTGTCTGTGCAGACTCATTCCTGCCCAGAGTGTTTGAGCTTATCAGTAGTGTCAGGGGGTGTAGTGGAGAAGGCCTGCCTGCGGTGTGAACAGGTGAATGACCTCCTTCTGCTGGTGGCTGAGCTTAGGGAGGAAGTTGAAAGATTAAGAAGTATCAGGGAAAGTGAAAGGGAAATTGACTGGTGGAGTTCAGCCCTTCCATCTTTAAGGGAAGCCTCTGACCAAGAGTCTGAAGGCTCATACGCCTCCCACTCTCAGGCAATAGAAGGGCACCCAGTAAATGAAGGGGAGTGGAAACAGGTCCCCACTCGGGGAGGTAAAAATGAAAACCCCTCCCCATCCCCCAGCCAGGTGCCACTTCAGAACAAGTATGAGGCCCTGGATATAGTGAGCCAGACAGTGATGATTTAGATAATTTAGAAGAAAATTGTCTGCCCAGTGAGCCTCCCAGCAATGATTAATCTGTAAAAAGGATCACCACCTCTAACACCAAGAAGAAAAGGAGAGTTATTGTAGTAGGTGACTCTCTTCTGAGGGTGTCCTGGTTTTAGGACAGAGTTCTGCCAAAAAACGGCAGAAGTTCTCCTTTGAAATAGAGAAATCAATGTCACCCCCCTCCGAGTGTTATAATTGTTTCAAATCAAGGACTTAAGGCGGAGATAAGGAGGTAAAAGTAACAGCTCTTTACTACTCTAACTCACAGCACAAGTAGAAAACAACAGTAATTATTAAAAATTACTGACGAAAAACAGAAGAAAAAGTCAGTTGTAGTCCTTTCTTAGACGCGGACACACTCGGTCTGTGTCCGTTTCTGGGGGTGTAACTGTAGCAGGGCCGGCACAGCTGCAGGCGCAGGCGGGAGCCAGGGAGGTGGAGTGGAACAGCCGCGGCCGGGCTGGCTCAGGTGAGAGCTCTTTACTCCGATCCTGTGTCCAGATGAGCAGTGTATTCCCAGAGGTAGGAAGTATTTGGTCTTTGGTGGTCAGCAGCGCCTCCGAGGTAGCAGGGCAGATGCTGGGCAGCTGAAATGCAGCCGGCTCCCGGGTCTCTTCCCTCCTCACACCGCCGAGCAGACTGGAGAAGTTCCCCCTCCCCCTCTCTCTCCCCGGAAACAGCCGGGCCTCTCCAGAAGCCTCGTGCTCTCCTGAGTAGCTCCCTGCCCCCTCTCCCGCTCTCCGGAAATCCGCATCTCCCTCTGGGTAGCTCCGGTCCCACCCACCGCCCATCCAGGGCTATCGAAAACTCTGGGCACAGCCGGCGGGTTCTGTTAGCATTACAATGGGAAAAAATTCTCCCCACTCATACATTGAAGGAACACAATCCCAACCTTCAACATTATCCACCCCGAATTTTTTCCCATGCCAACATGCTACAGCAAAATAAAAACCTTTAAATCATATACATACAGGCAGTTACAGGCACAGTATCATAGATAATTCACCCTAGAACAAGGTCTCCTTGGGGAATGCATCGGGTCTCTCCATCCTTTTGCATCACCCACCAAGTGCAACCTGGTCATTGAGCGAAAACCACTCCACGAACAGGATTGTCTTTGCTGGAGGCAGAGTTCACCCAAACAGTTTTCCCTAACATGCTTTTCAGGTGTACTACTGGGACCTTATCTCCATCTGGTGTTCCCAAAGGCTCAGATTGGGCAGGACCTGCTCGGTTAGTGGGACTTCGGGTATTCACTAACCATGTGGCCTTTGGTAAATTAATCTCTCAATTCTTAAAAGTGCCCCCCACCAAGTGCTTTTAAGGTGGTTTTAAGCAGGCCATTGCACCGTTCGACTTTCCCAGACGCTGGTGCATGGTAGGGAATATGGTACACTCACTCAATGCCATGTTCTTTAGCCCAGGTGCTAACAAGGCTATTTTTGAAATGAGTCCCATTGTCTGACTCAATTCTCTCAGGGGTACTATGTCTCTAAAGGACTTGTTTTTCCAGGCCTAGGATGGTGTTCTTAGCAGTAGCGTGGGGCACAGGGTAGGTCTCCAACCACCCGGTGGTGGCTTCCACCATGGTCAGGACGTAGCGCTTGCCTTGGCGGGTCTGAGGCAGTGTGATGTAGTCAATCTGCCAGGCCTCTCCGTACTTGTATTTGGACCATCGCCTACCATACCAAAGGGGCTTCACCCGCTTGGCTTGCTTGATGGCAGCACACGTTTCACAGTCATGGATAACCTGGGAAATACTGTCCATGGTTAGATCCACCCCTCGGTTTCGTGCTTACTTATAGGTGGCGTCTCTGCCCTGATGACCTGAGGCATCATGGGCCCATCGAGCCAGGAACAATTCTCCCTTGTGTTCCCAATCTAAGTCTATCTTTGACACCTCTATCTGTGCAGCCTGATCTACCCGCTCGTTGTGCCGGTGTTCTTCACTAGCCCGACTCTTGGGAACATGGGCATCCACATGGCGGACTTTCACAGGTAGCTTCTCTATCCGAGTGGCAATGTCTTTCCACTCATCAGCAGCCCAGATTGGCTTTCCTCTACGTTGCCAGTCAGCCTTTTTCCACCTTTCCAGCCAGCCCCACAGAGCATTGGCTACCATCCATGAATCAGTGTAGAGGTAGAGCTTTGGCCATTTCTCTCTCTCAGCAATGTCCAAGGCCAGCTGAACAGCTTTGAGTTCAGCAAGTTGGCTTGATTCACCTTCTCCTTCGGTAGCTTGTGCAACCTGTCGTGTGGGGCTCTAGACGGCTGCTTTCCACTTCCGATTCATTCCCACGATGCGACAGGAACCGTCGGTGAAAAGAGCGTAGCACGTTTCATCTGCTGGCAGCTGGTTGTACAGTGGGGCTTCTTCAGCTCGGGTCACTTGCTTCTGCTCCTCCTCTTCGGCGAGACCAAAATCTTTACCTTCTGGCCAGTTTGTAATTATCTCCAAAATCCCAGGGCGATTTGGGTTACCAATGCGGGCGCGCTGCGTGATGAGGGCAATTTACTTGCTCCATGTGGCGTTGGTGGCATGGTGGGTAGAAGGAACCTTTCCTTTGAACATCCACCCCAGCACTGGCAGTCGGGGTGCCAGGAGAAGTTGTGCTTCTGTGCCAATTACCTCTGAGGCAGCTTGAACTCCTTCATAGGCAGCCAAGATTTCCTTCTCTGTCGGAGTGTAATTGGCTTCAGAACCTCTGTAACTTCTGCTCCAGAATCCCAGGGGTCGACCTCGAGTTTCACCAGGCACCTTCTGCCAAAGGCTCCAGGACAGACCATGGTTCCCGGCTGCAGAGTAGAGAACATTCTTTACCTCTGGTCCTGTCCTGACTGGGCCAAGGGCTACAGCATGAGCGATCTCCTGCTTGATCTGGGCGAAGGCTTGCTGCTGTTCAGGGCCCCAGTGGAAATCATTCTTCTTGCGGGTGACCAGGTAGAGGGCTCACAATCTGGCTGTATTCAGGGATATGCATTCTCTAAAAGCCTATGGCACCTAGGAAAGCTTGTGTTTCCTTCTTGCTTGTTGGTGCTGACATTGCAGTGATCTTATTGATGACCTCAGTGGGGACCTGGCGCCGTCCGTCTTGCCACTTCACTCCCAGGAACTGGATCTCTCGAGCAGGTCCTTTGACTTTGCTTTTCTTGATGGCAAAGCCAGCTTCCAGCAAAATCTGGATGATTTTCTCTCCCTTCTCAAAGACCTCTGTTGCCGTGTTCCCCCACACAATGATGTCATCAATGTATTGCAAATGTTCTGGGGCCTCACCCTTTTCCAGTGCAGCCTGGATCAGCCCGTGGCAGATGGTGGGGCTGTGTTTCCACCCCTGGGGCAGTCGGTTCCAGGTGTACTGCACACCCTCCAGGTGAAAGCAAACTGAGGCCTGCACTCTGCTGCCAAAGGAATGGAGAAAAATGCATTGGCAATGTCAATGGTAGCATACCACTTCGCTGCCTTGGACTCCAGCTCGTACTGCAGCTCCAGCATGTCCGGCACGGCTGCGCTCAGCGGTGGAGTCACTTCATTCAAGGCACGATAGTCCACAGTCAATCTCCATTCCCCCTCAGACTTGCGCACGGGCCAGATGGGGCTGTTGAAGGGTGAGTGGGTTTTGCTCACCACCCCTTGGCTCTCCAGCTCACGGATCATCTTGTGGATGGGGATCACAGCATCTCGATTTGTCCGGTACTGCCGGCAGTGCACTGTCATGGTGGCAATTGGTACCTGTTGCTCTGTCACTTTCAGGAGTCCCACTGCAGATGGATTTTCTGACAGTCCAGGCAAGGTGTTCAACTGCTTAATACTCTCTGCCGATACAGCAGGAATTCCAAAAGCCTACCTGAATCCCCTTGGATCTTTGTAGTAGCCATTCCTGAGGAAGTCTATGCCTAGAATGCACTGTGCCCCTGGGCTAGTTACAATCGGATGTTTCTGCCACCCCTTCCCTGTCAGGCTAATCTCAGCTTCTAGCAAAGTAAATTCCTGTGATCCCCCTGTCACCCCAACAATGGAAACAGGTACTTTCCTCACATGTTCTGATGGTATCAGGGTGCATTCTGAACCAGTATCAACTAACATTCTATGTTTCTGTGGCTTTGATGTGCCAGGCCATCGCACCCACACTACCCAGTAGATCCTGTTATCCCATGCCTCTCCCTGGCTAGAGGCAGGGCCCCTCTAGCCCTGGTTATTATTTCCTTCTTGGGCATACATAGTGGAGGTCCCTTCTAGGGGATCTGACAGATCATCCTCCTTTCTGTAGTACCCTGCACCTTGGTTGTGGGAGGTCGAGGCTACTTTCATTTTAGCGTGGTTCCCTCGGTTGGCATTTCCCTCTCTGAGCTGACGCACCCGTGCTGCCAGGACAGAAGTGGGCTTCCCATCCCATTTTTCCATGTCTTCCCCATGGTCTCGCAGGAAGAACCACAGGTCAGTTCGTGAGGAGTATCCTCTGTCCCTAGCTGGGGGGCGTTGGGTGTGAGATTTGGGGCCTGTGACTCGTACTGGTGCTGCATTGATCTTCCTTATCTCCTCCCTTATAATCTCCCTCACCTCTCCTTTCAACCCTCTCATCCCCTTCATCTCCTCTTGGACTTGTTGGAGGTCTCTGGCCACAGCAGAGACCTTGGCCTGCACTGGGCCATTAATCATACTGTCAAAATTTCTGAGCTTGCTGGCAACAGAACTTACTGTCTCTCGGTGGTCATCAGCCCTAATCAGTGCAATGTAGGTAGCAAATTCAGGTGGCCCCAGGGTTGCCAGATCCCACAACATCTGCCCTGTGCACCTGACCTTGTCAGGGTCATTGTCATGCTGTCTATCCATCCCAAAGAGTACTTCTAATACTGCCACTTCCCTCAGCTGCTGGATCCCTTCATCAATGGTCTTCCAGCGCATTCTATGGTGGTGCTCCTGCATTCTCTCTTTGTGGATAAACTTCTCTCTCACACTCATTAGAAGCCGTTCCCAAAGGGAAAGGAGGCCTTGCTCCCTTACGAATGTCTGGTCCACACCTGAGTCCTGGGACAAGGATCCCAAATTCCTGGCCTCAGTGCCATCCAGTTGTACACCTCTCCCCATAAGGTCCCAGACACGAAGTAACCAGGTTGTAAAAGGCTCACGGCCCCGTCGCACAATGTCTTTTCGCAGGTTACGGAGAGTGTCATATGAGAGAGACTCGGTGACAATCTCAACCTCTGGCTCCCTTGCTGACTGTGAGGACCCTCCTGGCTGATCCCCACTATCTAGGTGCCTTGTTTTAATCTTAGATTTCTTAGTTTCCACAGGGGCAACTGCTGCTGGCTGTGGCTGCCCCTGTGATCCAGCTGGAACCTGGACAGATGTAACATCTACGGGTTCCACTGCAGCACCATCAGACTCTCCCTCTTTAGGGCAGGGGGAGGGTTTCTCACTAGCTGGGGAAAGGTGCTCCTTCAACACCTGGCCCTGCTCCTTCAACACCTGGCCCATGTCCTGCATCTCCTTCACTAGAACCCCCACCCACTCTGGCTGGTTCATTTCTGCAGTGGGCTGTGGGGCAACACCAGGCTCTGGGGCAGCATCTCTAGTCTTTGGGACAGGGGCAGGCTCTGGGGCAGCATCCCTATTCCCTGGGACAGGGGCAGGGTCTGGGGCAGCATCCCTAGTCTCTGGGACAGGGGCAGGCTCTGGGGCAGCATCCCTAGTCCCTGGGGCTGGATCAGGCTCTGGGGCAGCATGTTTCAGGGTTGTTATCTAAGCCAGTATTCTCTTGTTTCTGAATGCTAAGTAAAACAAGACCATCAGCAACACCAGCCACTGAATAATAACACTAGCAATTAAAGCAAATCTGAAATCCTTGAAAACTGGTGGGGTAGCCTCAAAAAACTGGGTGACAGGTTGGGAGAAAATTTCCCTTGCATTCATTGCCTCACAGAAAGTACCATTGTTGAAATAATCCCAGAAACACGCAGTTAGAGTACGATAGCTCTGGATCCATGTGGCAAATTTCCAGAAAAAATTAAAAAACCATGAATTCCTCACATAATCAATCCACCACACAAATCGGATCATAGCTACAATAAATTTGGTGAGGGGGCCCATATTCAATGAGAGAAATATCTGTGACCACATGGAGCCCAAACCAGATTAAACTAGACAACATGTTGCCGCTCAAGAGCTGCTACTCCTGTCTTAACTCGCCTTTTAATGCTCTCAGCCCCACGTTGGGCGCCAAAATCTGTCCTGGTTTTAGGACAGGATTCTGCCAATAAAAGGCAGAAGTTTCCCTTTGAAATAGAGAAATCAATGTCACCCCCCTCCGAGTGTTATAATTGTTTCAAATCAAGGACTCAAGGCAGAGATAAGGAGGTAAAAGTAACAGCTCTTTACTACTCTAACTAACAGCACAAGTAGAAAACAACAACAGTTATTAAAATTACCGACAAAAAGAACAGAAGAAAATAACCCAGTTGTAGTCCTTTCCTTAGACGCGGGCACACTCGGTCTGTGTCCGTTCCTGGGGCTGTAACACGTGCTGCAGCGCAGGCAGGAGCGAGGGAGGTGGAGGGGAGCAGCCGGGGCCGGGCTGGCTCAGGTGGGAGGCAGCTCCTCACTCACTGTTGTGTCTGGAGATCAGCTGTATTCCCAAAAGGCAAGAGGCGTTTGGTCTTTGGTGGTCAGCAGTGCCTCTGAGGTAGCAGGACAGCTGATTGCAGAAGGGTCTGGCTGTCTGCCTCTCTGCCACGAGCAGTGCGGCCAAGGGGGTGCCTCCTCTCCGCTCTCTTGCCGGAAACAGAAGTGCCCCTCCACAAGCCCGCATGCTCCTCTGGGAAGTCCAGCCCGGAAGCCCTCACAGTCCTCCGAGTAGGTCCAGTCTCACCCACCCGCCCGTCCAGGGCCATCACACAACCCTGGGCACAGCTGGCGGGTTCTGTTAGCATTACAATGGGAAAAAAAATTCTCAAAAACTCATACATTAAAGGAACAAAACCCCAACCCCCAACAATTGTCATAGGCGTCACTGGGTTCCCAAGGTTGCCCATGTGGCCCCCGCAGCTCCATGTAGGTCGCCTGAAGATCCTCCAGTGGGGAGGGCCCTGTGGGAATAAGGGGGTGTGTGGAAGAGGATGGGAGGTCCTGAGGGTTTGGTGAAAACCCAAATCATGGTCAGAGCGTGCACTCACTTTTCCTGGTGCTTCCTGGCACCCGCAAAGGAAAACTGGAGGGGTGACATTGATTCCCCACAAACTTTCAGGATCCTGAACCACCACCAGAACCTCAATTCCCTCCAGCTCCCTGCAGTATTCCTGATGACGCCCAGAAACCCTGAACCACCCCTGTTTCCCAACACCCTGAGCCCCCAAAACCCAAAGCCTTGCAGGGAGGGCGACCCACTGAATTCCCCAAAAAGCCCTGATAGAACCCCCAACATCCCTGCAGGACCCTTCAGCCCCTCCCCAGACACCCCAGGGCCCTGAGCCAAGGTCACTGGGGGCTCAGCCCCTCCCCAGTCAGGGGCAGTGGGGGGTCACCTCCCCTTCTCTGAGGGCCTTCCCAGCACTCTCCAGGACCCCTGTCCCCCATTGTCACCCACCCATGTGGATACACATGCACAAGGCCACAATGAGCAGGACCAGGAACAACAGGGACTCAACAACACCTGCAGCCACTGCAGGAAATAGAGGGGGACACACTGGGGTCACTGGGGTCACCCCAGAGGTTCTGCAATCCCAGTGAACTCATGAGTTCCCCTCCTGTGCCCTGTTCCATTTGTGTCACTGCCAGGGAATGACCGGGGGTGACCCTGGGTCGTCTGTGATCCAGGGATCTCAGACCCACACAGGAACCCCAAGTGACCCCACCTGTGCTCCAGTGGTGTCCAGCGGTTCCCTGTGGTGTCACCTCCACGGCCAGCTCTGGGCTGAGTGCCCGGAACACGCGGTGCCCGTCCTGTCCCAGCTGGTTGGTGGCCATGCACTGGTAGGTGCCCGAAAGTCCCACATGGACGGCCCCAAGCTCCAGGAGGGGACCCCGGGCCACCTCATGCCCGTCGTGCAGCCAGGTGAAGGTGACAGGGGCTGAGCCCACCTGCACCGAGCAGCGCAGGGTCACGGGGTCACCTGGGTGCACCTGGAGTGCCGGGGGACTGGGGGTGATGGTGGCATTGGCCACAGGCACTGCGGGGACACAGACAGGTCTGAGGCCGGGGGACACCAGGAGGATTTCTGGGGACATGGATGTCCCCAGTTGTCGTTCCGAGGGAGCTGTGGGGGCTCCCCGTGCCCATCCCCGCACTCACTGCGCACCGTGACGCCGAGCCGGGCGCTGCTCTTCCGCACGGCCCCCCTCGGAGCGCACCTCGCAGCTGTAATTCCCGAGTGGGAGACCCCACGGCGGGCACCAGGAGTTGCGGGGACCCCTGCGGGCCCCCACCCAACTGCCCGTCCCGGTAGAAGCGGTACAGGAGGGGGCTGGGGGCCGCAGGGGGCTGGGGGTGCTGAGGCAGCTGAGATTGAGGGGGACCGGGGGCTCTGGGGACCCTCCAGCACCGGCACCGTGAAGAGCTCTGGGAAGGAGATGGGGATGGGGATTTGTGACCCCGAGTCCCTGGGGAGGGGCTGTGGGGGTGTCGGGGTGGCAGCTATGGGGTGCTCACCCTGCACCGTCACTGGCACCGATGTCAAACGCAACTGCAGAGCGATTCCCACCTGGCCATAGCAGCGGTAGCGGCCGCTGTGGTGCAGCTCCAGAGGGGGCATGGACTGCTCGGTCCCATTGTGGAGAGTCCCCAATTTCTCCCCATCGCGGTAGAATGACACCGAGTTGAGTGACCAGTCCCCTTGCACCGGCAGCGCAGTGTCACAGTGTCCCCCTCCAGCAGCGCCTGCGCCGGCACCTGCAGAACCATGTCGTCTAGGGGACAGGGGGGACCTGTCACACCTGATGTTACGGGGACCCCTCATTGTGTCACACCAGGGGTCCCCAATTCCAGCGTGGGGGTCCCCCCACACTGGGATGCTCTGGGATATCCCCAGAGCAGGGACAGGCTCTGGTCACATCAGGGGGTGACCCCTGGAGCTGAGCCCACCCTGAGCCCTCAGGGTCCCCGTGGGTGCCAGGGTGGGAGGGTGGGGACACCCAAACCCCCCTCACCATTTACCACCGTCACAGAGGTGCTGAACATAGTCCTGGTTCTCTCACAGCTGTAGGTGCCACTCTCAGTGACAGTGAAGCTGTTGCGTCCTTTCAGTCCCAAGTCCTGCCAGTTCTGGTACCAGAAGGTGTCCCCGGCTGTCCCCAAGCCCTGGCAGGTCAATGTCACCTGGTCCCACAGCACCGCCGGCGTCCAGGGGGGCTCCACCAGGAGCTGGGGGCCCTGGTCACCTGCAGGTGACAGGGGACAGCAGATCTGCCAGGGCCACCACGGGGCTGGGGACAGCGGGGCAGGGACATGGCATCCCCCGAGGACTCACCAGCAAGGCCGAGGGTCTGGGCTGGAAGGGAGAAGGGACAGGGCTGGGTGGGGGTCACCCACGACAGGCCACCCCCGCCAGCCCCATGGCCACATCCCCGTGGTGCCTGTCCCATTGTTCCCATCCCCCATCCCCCTGTCCCCACAGCTGCCCCACCCCCAAGGTGCCAAACCACACATTCCTGTCTCCCTGTCCCTGTCCCATTCCTGTCCCCAAATCCCTCACCCCACAGGAGCAGCGCCACCTTCCCAGCCATCCCGGTGTCCCCGGCCATGGGCACTGGCTGTCACTCACTCCTGGGGCCCCCTGTCCCCTGGCTGGCAGCTCTTGGGATAAAGAGGAAGTAAGAGAGCTCAGATCTCATCTCTGTGGCCTTTGGGACAGGTTGTTGGTGGGGGCAGGGCTACCACAATCTGGGAACAGGGTGGGGACAGGCTGGGTGGCACAAGGTGGGACATGGAGCCCCCAGGAGTGGGGGGCTCAGAGGGTGTGGGGAGCCAGAGGTGGGGTCCATGGGAATGGAGGGTCCTGGGAGAATCAAGGTCCTGGGGGAAGGGGGATTGTAGGGGGTGGAATTTTGGGGAGAGTGTTCCTTGGGAAGTGGGGTTCTGGCCCATGGAGACCCTGGGGAATGGCAGCCCTGGGATGGGTTCCCAGAGAGGAGGGACAGAAGGAATGGGGGTCCCTTGATTGGAGTCCCAAGGGAATGGGGGTGCCAGGGATGGGCAGGCCCGTGGGTCACAGCTCCTTCCCTGGCTGCCTCAGATTTTGGGGTGAACCAGCACAGCCCACCCAATGTGTTGGTGGCCTGGGGTCACTCCAGGCAGGTTCTGAGGGGCTCTGGCTCTGTGTCCCCCAAAGTGGGGAGACTCTGGGGATCCCTTGAGCCCCCCCAGCCCTGGTGACTCCCCCTCCTCAGGACCCCCATTCCCCTGGACACCACCCCTGGCTCCCCACAACTTCTGAGCCCCCCAATCCTGGGGTCTCCATGTCCCACATTGTGCCACCCAGCCTTGTCCCCACTCTGTCCCCACCCTGCCCACAGCCTGCTCCCAGCTTGTGGCCACCCTGCCCCCACCAAGGGCCACCAGAACAGTGAGATAAGACCTGAGCTCGTTTCCTTCCCCTTTATCCCAAGAGCCACCACACAGGGGACAGGTGGCCCCAGCAGCGAGTGACAGCCAGTGCCCATGGCCGGGGACACCGGGATGGCCGGGAAGGTGGCGCTGCTCCTGTGGGGTGAGTGCCCTGGGCACGGGCCTGACACCCCGGGGATGGGCCCTGGTGAGGCAGAGAGCGGTGGGGAGGGGGCACAGGGGGGCTGTGGGGTCCACTGAGGTCCCCAAGGCCAACAGAGACAGTGGAAGACAGAGCCAGTGGCCCCTCAGTGTGACCGGACTTGTGGGAGGCTGTGGAGACAGAGACACGGGGACAGGAATGGGACTGGAATGGGACAGGAATGTGAGGACAGGGTTGTGGCGACAGAGACAAGAGGACAAGCACCATGAGGATGTGGCCGTGAGTCTGGCGGGGGTGACCTGTGCCAGCTTGGAGACAGCCCCACACCCTGTCTCTGATGCCGCTGTCCCCACCGTGCCACCCCCACCCAGCCCTGTCCCTTCTCCCTTCCAGCCCAGACCCTCGGCCTCGCTGGTGAGTCCTCAGGGGATGCCATGTCCCTGCCCCACTGTCCCCAGCCCCGTGGTGGCCCTGGCAGGCTGGTGTCCCCTGTCACCCACAGGTGCCCAGAGCACCCAGCTCCTGGTGGAGCCCCCCTGGACGCCGGCGGTGCTGTGGGACCAGGTGACACTGATCTGTCAGGGCTCGTGGAACGACGGGGACACCACCTGGTACAAGGACGGGCACCTCTGGTGGCACAAGGGACTCGACAGCTTCACTGTCGCCGAGAGTGGCACCTACTGGTGTTACAGACCTGGCAGTGGGATCAGCCCCCCTGTGACGTTGTTAAATGGTGAGGGGGGTTTGGGTGCCCCCAACCATGGCACCCACGGGGACCCTGAGGGCTCAGGGTGGGCTTAGCTCCAGGGGTCACCCCCTAGTTTGACCAGAGCCTGTCCCTGCTCTGGGGACATCCCAGAGCATCCCAGTGCAGGGGGCCCCGTGCTGGAATTGGGGACACCTGATGTGACACAATGAGGGGTCCAGGTGACATCGGCTGTGACAGGTCCCTCCTGTCCCCCAGATGATCTGGTGCTGCAGGTGCCGGCGCAGGGGCTGCTGGAGGGGGATACGGTGACACTGCGCTGCCGGCGTAGGGAGGACTGGTCACTCAACTCCGTGTTTTTCTACCGCGACGGGAAGGACCTGGGCACTCTCCACAATGGCACTGAGCTGTCCCTGCCCCGTCTGGAGCTGCACCACAGCGGCCGCTACCGCTGCTACGGTTGGGTGGGAATCACTCTGCAGTTGCATTCGGCGCCGGTGCCAGTGACAGTGCAGGGTGAGCACCGCACAGCCGCCACCCCGACACCCCCACAGCCCCTCCCCAGGGACTCGGGGTCACAAATCCCCTCCCCATCTCCTTCCCAGAGCTCTTCACGGTGCCGGTGCTGGAGGGTCCCCGAGCTCCCGAGGGGTCCCCTCAATCTCAGCTGCCTCAGCACCCCAGCCCCTGCGGCCCCCAGCCCCCTCCTGTACCGCTCTACCGGGACGGGCAGCTGGTGGGGGCCCGCAGGGGTCCCCGCAGCTCCTGGTGCCCGCCGTGGGGGTCTCCCACTGGGAATTACAGCTGCGAGGTGCGCCCGAGGGGGGGGTGTGCGGAAGAGCAGCGCCTGCTCAAGGCCACGGTGCGCAGTGAGTGCGGGGATGGGCACGGGAGCCCCCACAGCCCCCTCGGGACCCCACCTGGGGACATCCCTGTCCCCCAAAATCCTCCTGGTGTTCCCCAGCCTCAGCCCTGTCTGTGTCCCCGCAGTGCCTGTGGCCAATGCCACCATCACCCCCGGTCCCCCGGCACTCCAGGTGCGCCCAGGTGACCCCGTGACCCTGCGCTGCTCGGTGCAGGTGGGCTCAGCCCCTGTCACCTTCACCTGGCTGCACAACGGGACCGAGGTGGCCCGGGTCCCCTCCTGGAGCTTGGGGCCGTCCATGGGACATTTGGGCACCTACCAGTGCGTGGCCACCAACCAGCTGGGACAGGACGGGCACCGCGTGTTCCGGGCACTCAGCCCAGAGCTGGCCCTGGAGGTGACACCACAGGGAACCATTGGACACCACTGGATCACAGGTGGGGTCACACAGGGTCATTGGGATTGCAGGACCCCTGCAGTGACAGGTGACCCTGATGTGTCCCTTCTGTCCCCAGCAGTGGCACAGGCCTTGGCGGGTCCCTCCTCTTCCTGGTCCTCCTCATGGGTGGAGCTGTGGGCTGGCACCGGTGGAACAACAGGAGTGGGTGACAATGGGGACAGTGGGGGGCCCTGGGGACCTGGGGGGCCACCAAAATTTGGGGCAGCTCCCACAGCCCCTCACTTGGGCAGTGCTGGATGCTCAAGACTTTTGCTCAGGGTCCTGAACGATTTTGGGTGATGCTGGCGGCCTAGCTGGGATTTTGGGGTTTCTTTCACTGATCTGAGAGGAATTTGGAGGGTCCTCCTCCCTGCCAGGCTTGAGCTTCTGGGGGGCTCACGGGGTCCAGAGCACTGGGGTGGTCCAAGTGTTCTGGGGGCACCAGGGATGCTCAGGGATCCTGGGGGAAATTGAGGGTGCAGTGGGGATTGAGGATTCCTGAGAGGGGTCACAGCCCTGGGGACCCCACAGTGACCCCTGCCCTCTTTCCTTTGCAGCTGCCAGGAAGCAGCAGGAAAGGTGAGTGGGGGGCTCAAACCACACTCTGGCCTTTGTCCCCAACCCCCAAGCCCTCCCATTCCCTCCCACACATCCCCTTTATTCCATCAGGGCCCCCCAGAGCCCCCGGCCCCCCCAGAGGAGGGGGAGGTGCTGTACACCCACGTCGTGATCACCAAGCATTCGGGGGGTGAGTCTGGGCTGGGACACACGCAGAGGGACACGTCACCTATGGGTGTCCCCCTGCCCAGATGCCACAGCCAGTGTCTCTCACAGTGTCCCCAAGTGCCACCACACTCCAGGATCACCAGGTGACCTACGCAGAGCTGGCAGCAACCCATGGGCGACCAAAGAAAACTGGGGACATCTACGGGAATGTGCTGTGACACTGGGGGCACTGGGAGCACTGGGGACACTGGGGGCACTGAGGGCACTGGGTGGCACCCATGGGCAGCCACACACATGTTTCTCCTCCACTGCTCCCAACATTCACGGGTAAGTGGGCACAATGGGGGTTCACATGTTGGGCTGCACAGGGCACCCAGAACTCCCTAAAACTCCCAAGGGCCTTCCCCATCCCGCTCCCACTACCACCAGTGGCTCCCCATTCCTCATCCAAATGCTCCCAGAACCCTCAGAGACTTCCCCATTCCCTCCCCACTCTGCTCCCAGTACCCCCAAGAGCTCCCTCTTTCCCCTCCCAGTGCCTCTCCTTTGCTCCCAGTACATCCAGCTGGTTCCCATTCTACCCAGTGCCCCTGTACTCCCAGTGCCTCTGCAGTGCCCCTCTATGTGCTCCCAGTACACCCACGGCTGCTCATCTCTCCTCCAGTGCTAGGGGATCACAGGACTCGTTTCTGTTATATTGGCACCAAAATGCAGCTTTTTGGTTCAACTGGCAGAGATGGTGTTTCTTTGTTCAGCTCTGTTGGGCTTTAGGAATGGGATTCTCCAATTTTGGGCTGCCCCTACAAACCAGTGCTCTGGATTCCCTTCTGCCCTGTCTCAGACCCCTCCTGTGCTGTGTTCCCCACAGTATGAGGTCACAAAGGCCCCTGGGGGGATCCAGAGCCTCCCCCTTTTCCAGGGCAGTGGGATCAGGCCATGGCACAGAGTGGAGTGTCAGGGACAGGAATGGTTGGATGTCTTGAGACATTTTGGAACCCCTGAGCATGGCAGGGCTGGGCCAGGCCTTGCTTTTGGTGACACAGGACCCTGTGTGTCAGTCAGTCTGTCAGACATGGCACACTGGGGACAGTGGGACACTCGGCCAAACCCAGCTCCTGAGTGGCCATGTGACCAGAAGTGATCCTTGACGGCCCAAGGACTTAAAAGGCAGAGCGTGGCCAAATGTGTGACCCTGTCTGTTCTTGGAGTGTCTGCCTCATCCATGCTGGAACCCAGGAGTTGGAAACTGTCTTGGTTTGAAAGAGAAACATTTTCCAAGGAAAGCATTCCTGGATGGGAAGAGAACTCATACCTCTAAATGTTATGACTGAGAAAATTATGGGGCTTCCAGGCAAAAATGTAAGAAAAGGAATAAGAGTTCATTTCTAGGAAATTTATAGAATAGAAGAGAAGAAACAGCAAGGCGAGAACAGAAATTTCCAACCCGCTCAGGGCTGTTTCTTCATCTTTGGTGCAGTTCTGGCCACAGCCACCAGGGGGCGCTGCAGGGAGCCCTCCCGCCCAGCAGGGGGCGCTGCAGGGAGCACTCCCCGCCCAGCAGGGGGCGCTGCAGGAGCGCTCCCGCCCAGCAGGGGCGCTGCAGGGAGCCCTCCCGCCCAGCAGGGGGCGCTGCAGGGAGCCCTCCCGCCCAGCAGGGGGCGCTGCAGGGAGCGCTCCCGCCCAGCAGGGGGCGCTGCAGGGAGCGCTCCCGCCCAGCAGGGGGCGCCCGGTGCCAGCTCCAACCCCTCAGGGGCCATGGCGGCCTCGGCCGGGAGGACGAGCCCACCGCTCCTTTTGCAAACTCACGCTTTGCACCAATCGGTCCCGGCACCACCAGCGGCAGCGCCCGGGCAGGAGAGACGAAGGCAGCAGCTTGGATCCTGGTGCCCGCTGCCAGCGCAGCAGTGTCCCGGCCCAGGCACACACCCTGCGCAACACCCGCCACCGCTCTCCCTGATGCCCAACGCAAGGAAGGCAGCACCCAACCCCAGGCAGGGCTCAGGCCCACAGCAGCACCTCTCGTGCCTTTCCACCACAATTCCTGAAAACCCTCAGCCTTTCACTGCCTTTTCCTCCTTCAGCCCTGGCACAGCAGCTCTGGCAATGTTGAATTCCCCGGGCATGTTGAGGAAAGCAGGTGCTCCTTGCTGACACTGCCAGGGCTCCTCAGGGGCTCCACAGCACCTTTGGAGCTGCTGCTCTTCCTGGGCCACTGCTGGTCCCGACACAGCAGCCACAGGGGGAGGAGGAGGAGGAGAGGGAGCAGCAGACCCTTAACGAGCTGTTGTAATTAGGGCCGGGGTTCCTGAAGTTCAGCCGTGCTGAACTGAACCATCCCTGTGAACAAACACATGGCTCTGCTGCCTCTCCTGGAGATTTTGGACTACTGTGGCTCCTTTAGACACATTTTGGGGCTCACACGCCCCCAGCTCTGCCCACAAGAAGTTTTTTTGGCTGCCGGGAAGGTTTTGTGGAGTTTCTCCCCTTGGCCAGTGCACAGGGATGGACATTGGCCAGCCCTGCTCTGGCCAGCCCCAGCTGGCAGCCAGGACCTGAGGCTCCCCCGCCCCCTTGGCTTTGATTCTCGCACCTTTTGAGCTGCTGCAAAGGTGAGAATTCTTTCTGTGGGGGAAAAGGCCTGGCTGTGGTTTGCTCAACAACCTGAGCGGGACCCTCCTCCTTCCCGAGCTGAGGGGGCAGAGCTGAGAAACACAACCCATTTTTCCCATTTTATTGCAAAAGCTGCATTTTGTGTCCAGTAAAAGGAACAAGGGTCCTGTGCCCCCTGGCACTGGGGGAGGGAATGGGGAGCCCCTGTGTGTACTGGGAGCACTGGGAGCACTGGGAGCGCTGGGACGGGGAGCTCTGGACAGCCCCATATGAGGCCCCTCACTTGTGGCCACCTCCCAGGCAGGGTGGGCAACCACAGGTGGCTGGGGAGGCGGGGGGGACGCAAGGGGTGCCCTCGGGCAGGGACCTCCAGTGTGCCCAGTGTGCCCAGTGTCCCCAGTGTCCCCCAGTGCCCCCACTGTCACAACTCGTTCTCATAGATGTCACTGGGGTCCCGCTGTCACCCGTGGGGTCCCGGCAGCTCCTCGTGGTCACCTGGGGGATGTGGCTGGGCATCCTGTGAGAGACTCGGGGCTGGGGACCTGGGTGGGGGTGACACCCGTGGGTGACGTGTCCCTGTCACCCCCTGCACTCACCCCCTGCACACTCGGTGCCCATGTGGGGGTCCAGCACTGCCCCCTCCTCCAGGGCTCTGTGGGGATAAGGGGGTCTGGGTGGGGTCTGGGGAGGGGGAAGGGGAGTCCGGCCCGAGCCCCCACTCACCTGTCCTGGGGCTTCCTGATGGCTGCAAGGAAAAGGGGAGGGGGTCACCATGGGGACCCTGGGACCCCTGAATGTCCCTGGGACCCCAGCAGTTCCAACCACCCACAGGAGTCCCAAATCCCCACTGGAGCCCTGATTCCCACTGCACCCCTGGTTGTTCCCAGACAGTCCAAGCACCCATGAACTCTCCAGAACTTCTGCACCACTGCAGTGTCCCCAACCCCCACTGTCCCAGAACCTGTGAGCAATAAAACTCAAACCCTGGCAGGAGGGGCACCCCAAACACCCCAGGACCCCAAAACGATCCCCCCAACATCCCTGCACAGCCCTCCATGACCTTCCCAAGCCCTCCAGGAACTCCCAGTGCCACTCCCAGAATGTCACAACTTTTGCTGTAGATTGTCATAGATGTCACTGGGTTCCCAAGGTTGCCCATGTGGCCCCAGCAGCTCCATGTAGGTCGCCTGAGGATCCTCCAGTGGGGGGGCCCTGTGGGAATAAGGGGGTGTGTGGAAGGGGATGGGAGGTCCTGAGGGTTTGGGGAAAACCCAAATCATGGTCAGAGCCTGCACTCACCTTTCCTGGTGCTTCCTGGCACCTGCAAAGGAAAACTGGGGGGGTGACCTTTGATTCCCCACAAACCCTCAGGATCCTAAACCACCACCAGACCCTCAATTCCCTCCAGGCCCCCCCAGTATCCCTGATGCCCCCAGAAACCCTGAACCACCCCACTTCCCCAACACCCTGAGCCTGAAGAACCCCAAGCCTGGCAGGGAGGGGCACCATCTAGATTCCCAAAAAATCTCTGATAGAACTCCCAACATCCCTGCAGGACCCTTCAGCATCTCCCCAGACACCCCAGGGCCCTGAGCCAAGGTCATTGGTGGCTCAGTCCCTCCCAGGTCAGGGGCTGTGTTGGCCACCCTCCCCTTCTCTGGGCCTTTCCCAGCACTCTCCAGGACCCCCAACCCCCATTGTCACCCACCCATGTGGATCCACCAGTGAAAGTTGACAATGATACCCATGAGCAGGACCAGGAACAACAGGGACACAAAGACCCCTGCAGCCTCTGCAGGAAATAGAGGGGGACACACTGGGGTCACTGGGGTCACCCAGAGGTTCTGCAATCCCAGTGACCTCATGAGTTCCCCTTCTGTGCCCTGTTCCATTTGTGTCACTGCCAGGGACAGAGCGGGGGTGGCCCTGGGACATCTGTGATCTGGGGATCTCAGACCCACACAGGAACCCCGAGTGACCCCACCTGTGAGCCAGGGTGAGTGAGTGCAGGTCATCGTGTGGTGTTGAATGAGGGCATGTGATGGATGAGGGGTGGGGGATGAGGATGGGATGAGGGTGAGATGAGGGTGAGATGAGGGATGCTGTGTCCAAGGGTGGGGATGGCCGTCACCTGATGGAAGGCATGGCATCGAGAGGGTGGGATGTGATGGGTGACATGAGGCACATCAACGGGGACATCACCCCAATGCCAAGGGTCTCAGTGCCTTGGGAGGGTCACACTCAGCAGGGTGAATTTCACCTGATGTGCAGTGGGGGATGTGACAGCTGGGTTAGGGATGCATGGCTTGGATGTCCTGGGTGGGGACACCTGGAGCCAGTCGGTCTCAGTTTCCCTGGGCTGTGACACCCAGTGGTGGGGCCTGTGAGCTGGGCTGGGGATGGTGTGGGGGGATGAGGTAGAACGGAATGTGTGGAATTGGGGATGCTGTGGGTGGGGTCACCCTCAGCCCAAGGGTCCCACTTAGACAGGACAGTGACGTTCAATGCGGGGCTCTCGACCACCCATCACTGGGGACCATGGAGACGTTTGAAGAGAATGAAAGGAAAGATTTTGGGGACCCAGAAAGGGATGGTGGGATCTGTGGATAATGGAGGGAGGTCAGAGAGGGAGAGATGTACCCAGGAAGGGGCTATGGGCCCCTGGTGAGGGATGCAGGCACCAGAGAAGGCGATGCAGGGACCCAGAAAGAGAGCTGGGAAGGCAGGGCGGCACGCAGAGGGTTGAGCAGGGCTGGGAGACCCGGGAGGGCTGTGGGGGCTCCCCGTGCCCATCCCCGCACTCACTGCGCACCGTGACGCCGAGCCGGGCGCTGCTCTTCCGCACGGCCCCCCCCTCGGAGCGCACCTCGCAGCTGTAATTCCCCGAGTGGGAGACCCCCACGGCGGGCACCAGGAGCTGCGGGGACCCCTGCGGGCCCCCCACCAACTGCCCGTCCCGGTAGAAGTGGTACAGGAGGGGGGCTGGGGGCCGCAGGGGGCTGGGGGTGCTGAGGCAGCTGAGATTGAGGGGGGACCCCTCGGGGAGCTCGGGGGGACCCTCCAGCACCGGCACCGTGAAGAGCTCTGGGGAGGAGATGGGGGTGGGGACTGTGACTCTGAGTCCACTGAGAAGTGTATTTGGGGGTGTCAGGATATTGGGGTTCCAGCTGTCAGGTTGCTCACCGTGCACTGTCAATGTCACTGTCACTCGGGTCCCCGAACCCTGGCAGGTCAGGTTCCCCCCACCACCAAGGGTTTTTTTCCTCTCTTTATTTTCTATTTCCTTCCTTTTATTCTTCAACTTCACAACCCCCCTTTTCATGCCTTGATGATCCTGGGCAGCAACTGGGCATGGAGCAGGTGGGGGGAACACCAGGGTGGGAAAAAAATTGGGTGAGGGTTCTGGAGGGAGGGGTGGGGAGGCTGTGTGGGATGGGGGTGTCCAGCCGTGTCCCCCCAACTCTTTCACTTTCTCTCTCCTGCAGCAGAAGGAAGAGGCCGTTTGTGCTCAGAGTCACACGGGGTGGGTTCTGTCCTGGGGGGCACATCCAGGGGTTCCTGCCAGAGGGGATCCTGTTCTGGGGTGACACGTTCTGGGTGGATTTTGTCCCAGTGGTGACACATCCCAGCGGGGGAGATCCTGTCCTGGGGGATGGCGGTTCTGGGCAGGGTCCCTGGACACGTTCCCTGAGGAAGTCCCTGTCCAGGGTAGGGCACATCCTGGAGACCCCTGTCCTGGGCAGGGGGGCTCTGCCAACCCCCTCTGTCCTCAGTGGGGCACTGTGACCTCTGTGACCTCTGGGGTGCCCCAACTCAGGCTGTGACCCACCCACTCTACACCCCCTCATTGGCTGCCCCTGCCCATCTGGGAGCCCTCAATCCCCATTTGGGAACCCTCACAGGTGCAGCACCTCGGCCCCATTGCACAGCCCACCAGGATCATTGTGTGGGTGAAAAACCCCAATGGGGCTGTCCTGGGGGGGGAACAAACATGGTCTGGTGTCAGTCAGGGAGGGCACAGACACCCCAAAAACACCCAAAGCCCACCCCCACACCCAAAACCCCTGCAGGGCCTCAGTGCTGGAAACCAGGAGATGGATGAGACCCTCCCCATGAAACACTTGTGAAGCTCTTGGGGGGCTTCCCCCTCCCTCTCCTGCTCCCCACAATCCCCTCACGGGGTTTCTGTCCTGAGGGAATGGGACACTTTGGGTTTTATGGGTTCTGGGAGAAATCTTTTTCCGGACATCCCCAATCTCGCTCCTCCCCTGCAGGATCTGAGCCGGCAAGAGCAGCTTGGGAATGGAGCCCCAGGCAGGAAGGAGCTCCCAAACTCCTGCTCCTTGAAGCCAGTGGCCATCCAAGTGTGGGGCCCAGCCATGGCCCAGCCCCAGTGCACAGGGATGGGCATTGGCCAGCCCTGCTCTGGCCAGCCCCAGCTGGCAGCCAGGACCTGAGGCTCCCCCTGCCCCCTTGGCTTTGATTCTCGCAGCTTTTGAGCTGCTGCAAAGGTGAGAATTCTTTCTGTGGGGGAAAAGGCCTGGCTGTGGTTTGCTCAGCCCTGCAAGAAGCACAAAAGCCAGTGTGAGCCCAAGCAGTGGCTCTGCGAGGCCCTTTGATGGTTTTCAGAGCAGGGCTGGCTGCAAACCCCCCCTGCAGGGGCAGCTGTGAGGGAACCAGTCCGGAAATGCAGCAATTGATCATTTGGTGCCTGTCCCCAAGGCACTGAGAGAGCCCCAGAACTGCTGCAAATCCCACAACAATCTGCTCAACAACCTGACTGGGACCCTCCTCCTTGAACAAAACCTGCAGCCCTCTGGAACCTCCCAGAAAGAATGTTTGTGTTCTGGATGTGGACACCAGCAGAGAGGGAAAAGTGTGGAAATATGGAGCAGGGGCTCCACACATGGCTCTGGGGCACAGGGGTGTCCCAGCAGGAGCAGGGAGTGCCCAGGCAGGGGAATTCAGGGCAGGGTGCAGTGCATTTACCAGGGAATCAGAGCCTGAGGGACACACGGGCATTTCCACAGATTGCTGTGGAACCAAATGTACCTGGGATTTCCCATCATCAGGGCAAGGTTGCAACAGGTGTCACCTTAAGTTTGGGCACCCCAGAGGTGCCAGGGCCCCACTGGGGACAGCAGCAATGCTCAGGGGCCCCCAGGACAGAGGTGCCCAGGATGTGCCACCTCTGGGACAGGAATCCCCCAGAACTTGCCACTCCCAGAATAAGAAACTCCCTGGGACAAGACCCCAGGAATGGACTCAAGAGTCACCACCTCAAAGGAGCCCCTTTCCCTCAGGGGATGGCTCCCCTGGATGTGCCCCAAGGACAGAATCCATGTGGTAGCCTAAGCATAAACAGCCTCTTCCTTCTGCTGCAGGAAAGAGAAAGTGAAAATCTTGGGGAGCATGGCCAGAGAGCCCCGTCCCCCACAGCCCCCCCAAACACTGCCTGCACCCCTCAGCCCCCTCTTCCCCCTCCTGGGATCCCCCACATTTACCTGCTCAGGTGTTCCCTGGGGTGGCTGAGCTTGGAAATGTTGGGAAAGGAAAAAGCCCAGGGGTGTGTGGGGCAGAGCCATAACCTCCCAGGACAAGCCTGGGGTGCCCCCCTGGCCATGAGCACCCTGTGCGGGCTGTGCTGGGCTCTGAGACAGCCCAAAATCTGAGGCATCCCGTGAATGACCAGTGACCCCTGTGCCCACCCAGCCACTGCCCAACTCTGACACCCCCATTCCCCTGGGAACCCACCCCTGGCACCCCCATTTCCTTGGACTCTCCTCCCTGGGGACCCCAATCCCAGCTCTCCCATTGCCCAGCACCACCATTGACTTGATCCCATCCCATTGGCTGCTTCTTCCCCCACAACCCCCATTCCTGAGGGTCCTTTCTTGCCCCCTGCACCCCCAATCCTGGGACCCCCATGCCGTGACACTGATCCTTGGCTCCCTGCAAAACCTCAGCCTCCAAATTCTGGAAATATCCTGTCCTGAGCTTGTCCCACCATCACCCCCATGGCCCACAAGGTCCCCACCCTGCCCCCATCCTGTCCAAACCCTGCCCCCACCAAGGGCCACCTACACATGAGGACGAGATGTGACCTCGCTTCCTGTCCCTTCATCCGAAGAGCCGCCAGCCAGGGGACAGGTGGCCCCAGCAGCGAGTGACAGCCAGTGCCCATGGCCGGGGACACCGGGATGGCCGGGAAGGTGGCGCTGCTCCTGTGGGGTGAGTGCCCCGGGCACGGGCCTGACACCCTGGGGATGGGCCCTGGTGAGGCAGAGAGCGGTGGGGAGGGGGCACAGGGGGGCTGTGGGGTCCCCTGAGGTCCCCAAGGCCAGCAGAGCCAGGGCATGGGCATGGAGCCCAGTGTGACCAGGGTCATAGGGTGGCCATGGGGACAGGAACAGGGGAACAGGAACAGGAGGACATGATCAGGGGAACTGGGATATGGGGATGGGAACAGGGGGATAGAAATGTCGGGAAAGGGATGTGGCAAAAGGAACCTTGGGGCTGGGGCAGCTGTGGGGACAGGGGCAGGGTAACAGGAATGCAGGGACAGGGACAAGGGCCACGTCCCATGCAGATGGGGCATGGGGACAGGTTCCATGGGAATGGGATCACCGGGAAGAGTGCCATGGGGATGTGGCCATGGGGACAGGTGCTGTAGGACCGGGGGAAGTGACCTCTGCACAGCATGAAGTGTCCTGCCTCAGCCCAGGATGACCAAGGTGTCCCCAAGGGACCGATTTGGAGACAGACACCACAGCAGGTCCCCCGGGTGCTGCTGTCCCTGCAGGGCCACCCCCACCCAGCCCTGTCCCTTCTCCCTTCCAGCCCAGACCCTCGGCCTCGCTGGTGAGTCCTCGGGGGATGCCATGTCCCTGCCCTGCTGTCCCCAGCCCCGTGGTGGCCCTGGCAGGCTGGTGTCCCCTGTCACCTGCAGGTGCCCAGAGCCCCCAGCTCCTGGTGGAGCCCCCCTGGACGCCGGCGGTGCTGTGGGACCGGGTGACACTGACCTGCCAGGGCTCGGGGACAGCTGGTGCCACCACCTGGTACAAGGACGGGCGGCACTGGGGACAGGAGGGAGGCGACAGCTTCACTGTCACCGAGAGCGGCAACTACACATGTGACAGACCTGGCACAGGGCGCAGCTCCGCCGTGATGGTGTCAAATGGTGAGGGGGGGTTTGGGTGTACCAATCCTGGCACACGGAAGGACCTCGAGGGCTCAGGGTGGACTGAGCTCCATGGGTCACCCCCTGGTGTGACCAGAGACTGTCCCCTGGTCTGGGGACGTCCCAGAGAATCCCGGAGTGGGGGAACTCCGTGCTGAAATTGGGGACCCCTGGTGTGACCCAATGGGGGGTCCTGGTTACATCGGGTGTGACAGGTCCCCCCTGTCCCACAGACCCGCTGGTGCTGCAGGTGCCGGCACGGGTGCTCCTGGAGGGGGACACGGTGACACTGCGCTGCCGGCGCTCGGGGGACAAGTCAGTCAACCCAGTGTACTTCTACCGTGACCAGAAGAAATTTGCGACTCTCCACAATGGGATGGAGCTGTCCCTGTCCCCTCTGAGGCTGCACCACAGTGGCTCCTTCCACTGCGGGAACTGGTTGGAACACTGGGGTTGGAAGGAGTCTGCGCAGGTCAAAGTGACAGTGCAGGGTGAGCACCCCACTGCCACCATTCTGACACCCCCACAGCCCCTCCCCAGGAACTCGGGGTCACAAATTCCCTCCCCCATCTCCTTCCCAGAGCTCAAGCCTGTCTTGGTGCTGGAGGGTCCCCCCGAGCTCCCCGAGGGGTCCCCCCTCAATCTCAGCTGCCTCAGCACCCCCAGCCCCCTGCGGCCCCCAGCCCCCCTCCTGTACCGCTTCTACCGGGACGGGCAGTTGGTGGGGGGCCCGCAGGGGTCCCCGCAGCTCCTGGTGCCCGCCGTGGGGGTCTCCCACTCGGGGAATTACAGCTGCGAGGTGCGCTCCGAGGGGGGGGCCGTGCGGAAGAGCAGCGCCCGGCTCGGCGTCACGGTGCGCAGTGAGTGCGGGGATGGGCACGGGGAGCCCCCACAGCCCTCCCAGGTCTCCCAGCCCTGCTCAACCCTCTGTGTGCTGCCCTGCCTTCCCTGCTCTCTCCCTGGCTCCCCACATTGCCTTCCCTTGTGCCTGCATCCATTGCTGTGGTCCCTCCATTGTACAGAGGTTCCACCATCCCCGTCTGGGTCCCCATAACCTTCCCTTCAACCCTTTCCTGGTGTCCCCTTGCTGAAGGTCCCATCCTTCCCTGGGGTCCCTTCCACCCCATTCCACCTCTCTCCCGGCTGTGTGCCCCATTTCTTCTCACTTGGGTCCCCTCACCCATCTCTGACCCTCCCCCTCCCTGAGTCTCTCAGTGGCCCCTGGTGTCCCCCACTCCTCCTATGCCCCCAGTCCTTCCTGTGTCCCCCTGCAGGGGTCCCGTTCTTGGGAGTGTCCCTGTTGGTGCAGCCCCCGGGGAACAGGTGGCATTTGGGGAACGCCTGGTGCTGAGCTGCACGGTGGCCATGGGGACAGGTCCCCTGTCCTTCTCCTGGCACTGGGAGGGCACGACCTCGCCACTGGGCACCGGCCCTTGCCTGGAGCTGTGGCATGTTGGGTATAATGACAGCGGCCACAACTGGTGCAGGGTCAGCGACGGGGACAGTGTGGCCGAGAGTATCGCCCTGAATGTCACTGTCCTGGGTGAGCGGGACCCTTGGGCTGAGGGTGACCCCATCCACAGCATCCCCAATTCCACACATTCCCATTCCACCTCATCCCCCCCACACCATCCCAATCCCCGCCCAGCTCACAGCCCCCACCACTGGGTGTCACAGACCAGACCACTGGGACCATCTGGCTCCAGGTGTCCCCACCCAGGGCATCCAAGCCATGCACCCCTAACCCAGCTGTCACATCCCCCACTGCACATCAAGTCACATTCACCTACTGAGTGTGAACCTCCCAGAGCACTGAGACCCTTGGCATTGGGGTGATGCCCCCGTTGATGTGCCTCATGGCACCCATCACATCCCACCCATGCCATTCCACACCCCCCACCAGGTGACGGTCATACCCGCCTTTGGACACAGCATCCCTCATCCAACACTCACCTCACCCTCATCCCACCCTCACCTCACCCTCATCCCATCCTCCTCCCCCACTCCTCAGCCATCACATGCCCTCATCCCACACCACATGATGACCCCCAGCACCATGGGGTCACTGTCCTGGGTGAAGGAGACCCTCTGTCTCCAGCTGCCACCATGCAGACTCCCTCATCTCCCCAAACCGCGTGCCAGCCCCTCCCTCCTGCCTCAGCCCTGTCTGTGTCCCCACAGTGCCCGTGACACCACAGGGACACTGGAAGAGAGGTAAGATCACATAGGGTCATTGGGATTGCAGGAGCCCTGCAGTGACAGGTGACCCTGATGTGTCCCTTCTTTCCCCAGCAGTGGCCACAGGCCTTGGCGGGTCCCTCCTCTTCGTGCTCCTGCTCGTGGCTGGAGCTGTGGGCTGGCACCGGTGGAACAACATGGGTGGGTGACAACGGGGACAACGTGGGCCCTGGGGAGCTGGGGAGCCACTGAAATGTCAGAGTAATGGGGCGACACCCACAGACCCTGACTTGGGCTGCGCTGAGAGCTCAGGACATTTGCTCAGGGTCCTTAAGGATTTGGGGTGGTGTTGGAGTGCCATGCAGTGATTTGGGTGATTCTTTCAGTGATTCTGGAGGAATTTGGGGGGTCCATCTCACTGCCATTCTTGAGCTTCTGGGGACTGAAGGGATCCAGAGCACTGGGGTGGTTCAGGGATTCTGGGGAGCACCAGGGATGCTCAGGTTTGCTGGGGGAAATTGAGGGTGCAGTGGGGACCCAGGATTCCTGAGATCGGTTACGGCCCTGTGGACCCCACAGTTACCCCTCCCCTCTTTCCTTTGCAGTTGCCAAGAAGCAGCAGGAACGGTGAGTGGGGAACTCATACCACACTCTGGCCATTGTCCCCAACCCCCAAGCCCTCCCATTCCTTCCCACACATCCTCTTTATTCCCTCAGGGCCCCCCCGGAGCCCCCGGCCCCCCCAGAGGAGGGGGAGGTGCTGTACACCCACGTCGTGAGCACCAAGCATTCGGGGGGTGAGTCTGGGCTGGGACACACACAGAGGGACATGTCACCCATGAGTGTCCCCCTGCCCAGATGCCACAGCCTGTGTCTCTCACAGTGTCCCCCTGTGCCACCACACTCCAGGATCCCCAGGTGACCTACGCAGAGCTGCCAGCAACCCATGGGCGACCAAAGAAAACTGGGGACATCTACGGGAATGTGCTGTGACACTCAGGGCATGGCTTAGCACTGGGATGCTCTGGGGGCTCTGGGGGTACTTGGAACATTAGGGGCCACTGGAGGCCTCCCACCCATGGGCAGCCACATATGTGCGCCCCCCCACTGCTCCTGTTGGTGCCCAACATTCACGGATAGGTGGGCACAATGGGGGTCACGTGTGAGGCTACACACAGACCCCAAAGCTCCCCATGCACTGCACAACCCAAAGGGTTTCCTCACCCCCATTCAACTTCCACGTATGGCTCCCCTTTGCACATCCAAGTGCTCCCAGAACCCTCAGACACTTCCTCATTCCCTCTCCACTGTGCTCCCAGTACCCCCAAGGGCTCCCTATTTCCCCTCCCAGTGCCTCTCCATTGCTCCCAGTACATCCAGGTGGTTCCCATTCTCTCTCCCAGTGCCCCTGTACTCCCAGTGCCTCTGCAATGCCCCTCTCAGTACTCCCAGTACACCCACGGCTCCTCATCAGTCCTCACAGTGCCAGGGGAACACAGAAGTCGTTGCTCTTCTATTGGCACCAAAATGCAACTTTTTGGTTCAACTGGTAGAGATGGTGTTTCTTTGTTCAGCTCTGTTGGGCTTTAGGAATGGGATTCTCCAATTTTATGCTGCCACTAAAAGCCAGTGCTCTGATTTCCCTTTCTGCCTTGTCTCAAACCCCTCCTTTGCCATGTTCCCCACATGATGAAGTCACAAAGGCCCTGGGGGGGTTCCGGAGTCTCTGCCTTTTCCAGGGCAGTGGGGATCAGGCCATGGCCCAGGGTGGGTGTCAGGGACAGGAAAACTTTGATGTCTTGAGACATTTTGGAACATCTGTGTGTAGCAGGGCTAGGGTATGCCATGCTTTTGGTGACACAGGGCCCCATGTGTCAGTCAGTCAGCCAGCCATGGTACACTGGGGACAGTGTGATGCTCTTCCAAAACCAGCTCCTTACTGGCCAAGTGTCCAGGTGACCAACCTTGAAACAGGACCCTAGGTGAGTCAAGGGCTTAAAAGGCAGAGAAAGTGCTGGCCATGTTTCTGACACTTTCTGCTCTTGGATAGTCTGCACCAGCCACACTGGAACTCACAAGTTGGAAACTGTCTTGATTTAAATAAGAAACGTCTGCCAAGGAAAGCAGGAACCTTCCTGCAATGGAAAAAGGATCCATCCCTACAAATTGTTATAACTATGAATATTTTGGCGTTTCCAGGTAAAAATGCAAGAAAAGGAATAGCAGTTCATTGCTAGGAAATTTTTAGAACAGAAAAGAACAGAACAGAACAAACACAAGAACAGAAATTTGCAACCCACCTAGGACTGTTTGTTCATCTCTGGTGTACTTCTGGCAACAGTCAGCGAGGGGGCGCTGCAGGGAGCACTCCCACCCAGCAGGGGGCGCTGCAGGGAGCGCTCCCGCCCAGCAGGGGGCGCTGCAGGGAGCACTCCCGCCCAGCAGGGGGCGCCCCGGTGCCAGCTCCAACCCCTCAGGGGCCATGGCGGCCTCGGCCGGGAGGGACGAGCCCAAATCGCTCCTTTTGCAAACTCACGCTTTGCACCAATCGGTCCCGGCACCACCAGCGGCAGCGCCCGGGCAGGAGAGACGAAGGCAGCAGCTTGGATCCTGGTGCCACTGCCAGCGCAGCAGTGTCCCGGCCCAGGCACACACCCTGCGCAACACCCGCCACCGCTCTCCCTGATGCCCAACGCAAGGAAGGCAGCACCCAACCCCAGGCAGGGCTCAGGCCCACAGCAGCACCTCTCGTGCCTTTCCACCACAATTCCTGAAAACCCTCAGCCTTTCACTGCCTTTTCCTCCTTCAGCCCTGGCACAGCAGCTCTGGCAATGTTGAATTCCCCAGGCATGTTGAGGAAAGCAGGTGCTCCTTGCTGACACTGCCAGGGCTCCTCATGGGCTCCACAGCACGTTTGCAGCTGCTGCTCTTTCTGGGCCACTGCTGGTCCTGACACAGCGGCCACGGGAAGAGGAGGAGGAGAGGGAGGAACAGACTCTGAATGAGCCATGTAGTTAGAGCTGGGGTTTGTGAAGTTCACCTGTGCTGCTGAACCATCCCTGTGCACAAACACACGGCTCTGCTGCCTCTCCGGGGGATTTTGGGCTGCTGTGGCAGCATTGGATACATTTTGGGGCTCAGGTGCTCCCAGCTCTGCCCACAAGGATCTGGTTTGGGTGCCGGGATGGTTTCCTGGAGCTTTTTACTGGTGCTGGGCATGGTTCAGTGCCTGTGCTTGTGGCCAGTGCTTCACGCTGGCCGGCCAGGAAGGCTGAGCTGGAGCAGCTGCTGAGGCGGGAGCGGCTGGAGCAGGTGCCCCACGGGAACAGCACCTGGCCATGCAGATGGAGCAGGAGCTCCGGGAACTCCACAGGGTGCTCAGGTGAGGCCCACGAGGCCAGGGCATGATGGGGCACTCCTTGCCATTCCTGCTCCCCTGAGATTTTGGACAGAGCAGTGACACCCATCGGGCTCCAAAACCACTCATGGCTCAGGCACAACCTCAGAGGAGGTCCCAGAGCCGGCCCTGGGGATGATTCGGGTGCTCCTGGGCTTGTTCACAACAAAGGGCAGCGCTCCAGAGTGGACGGGGCATCCCGAAGGATCAGCCCGGGCTGCTGGAGCCCGAGTGCTGCTGCAAGGACGGCGAGAGGGAGCCGGGCCCGGCTCAGCCGGCGCTGCCCGGGGAACGTCTCATCCTCCAGGAGCTCCGGAGCCTCTGCCGGGGCCGGCGCTGTCGGGGGCGCGGCCGGAGGGGCCGGGGGGCACCGGGGGCGAGGGGCCGCGATGGAGGGACAGGGACGGCACTGGGAAGGATAAGGATTTGACAGGAAAGTCTCACAGGTATGTATGTATAACAGAAAGATCTTTGAAGGTAGGATCTGAAGAAGGTATAGAAATGATAGCAAGTTTTGATGTAGAAGAAAAGATTTGTTGAGCCAGTCTTACTGGGTAACTAAGAAGGCAAAGAGCAAGTGAGTTGGAAGGGGCTTTTATGACTTAGAGCAAAGGATAAACCCACCTCAAACAAAATATGTTTTTACCAAGCAGAAAGATTTCACAAATAAAAATGCCATGTTGAGAGTAGAGATATGATCTCAGAATTCTCCACAACAAGAAAACTGAAAAACAACTTCTAGCTTAAACTCTAACATACTAAGTTTTTGTGATTGGAAAATATTAACATGATTGTGGTAATGTTAGTAGTTATGTTAGGCTATAGGTAATATTAAAGGTATTGATTGGTTATCCTGTTTTAAGATTCTCTGTAATGAAAAGTATATAATGCATTGTAACCAGAACTAAAAGAAGCTTTCAGACGAACCCACAGCTGTGGCTGAAAAGGCGTGGGCTGGGCTCTTGTCACCCACGACCCGTGAATTGCTGCATCATCTGGATACAATAAACAACATTTTAAACAGCCTGCCTGAAGTTGCTCATCCCTCATTTTAGGCTCTTACAGGGACCGCACAGGGGAGCCCCAGGGTGCAGGGGCAGGGGTGGGGCAGAGCCCGGGCTATTCCCCGTGCCCTGTGCAGGTGAGGAGAGCAGAGATGGAGCAGCTTTGGGGACACCAGCAATGCAGACAGGGTCATTCCCCACAGCCCCACCACGGCCACGGGCAGATCCCCTGCTCGATATTTCCACACTTTTCCCTCTTGTCTGGCAGCCCAAACACTCTCCCCAGGAGGTTCCAAAGGGCTGCAGGTTTGAGACAGGGAGGAGGAGGGTCCCGGTCAGGCTGTTGAGCAGATCCTTGTGGGATTTGCAGCAGTTCTGGGGCTCTCTCAGTGCCTTGGGGACAGGCACCAAATGATCAATTGCTGCATTTCTGGACTGGTTCCCTCACAGCTGCCCCTGCAGGGAGGGTTTCCAGCCAGCCCTGCTCTGAAAACTGTTGCTGCCTGAGATGGTTATGGAGCGGCGAGAGGAGACAGCAACATGGCAACTCTCTTACTTGATGCAAGAAAGAGTGCAGTTTATTGAAGAAAGCTGTGGCTTTTTATAATACAGTTCGTGCAAAGCAAAATACAGATAGTTCATTGGAGAGACAGAGAGACACCTCTCCTCTCTGGTTCTCCCATAGATCCAGCAGGTGTGCTATCTATGTTATGATTCTTTCTCTTATGTTTACAGTACAGACAGAGGCCCTAGCATGGGAAAGGTTTCAGCTAGGCCTGAGAGAGTTTCACAGCCTGAGAAAGGAACTCAGACCCTGTGAGAAAAGGCCTAGGCCTTTACAATTTTCAGCCTGTGGCTTCACTGAAGCCCACAAGTCCCCCTTTTAGTTTAAAGAAAAAAAAAAGAGAAGTGTTTGTAATCCTTTACAGGATCCTTTTGCAAAGGGGAACAAACACCACTCAGGAGATATGTGGATACCTTGGAGGCCTAGGGAAATCTTCAAGCTTGGTGCTTTTTCTCTGCAAAACTTACTTTTAATACAATAACAAAACCCATCACCATTCACCCGACTTATCAAACAGTGAAAAATCAACCACTAAGTGATTATTCTAATATAACAGTGAAACTATATTAACAGTTCCAATATGAACAGATAAATGTCCATTCCCTGCTTCTAGAGGGATGATCTGCTCAGTGTTTTCATCTGGTCGGTGTTTGGTGAGCTGGTCAGCATGTGAAAGCTGAGCTGTGATCACACTGTGCCCCTGGTGCAGGTCAGGGTGGACACCTCACAGGTCAGCAGGAAGGACCTAGGCGTGTCTCATCTGAAGCCTGAAATGAGGCAAAGGTGATTCACAATAACACGATACTTTCTTTCTCTTTTTCCAATCTCGCTGTTCTATCATAGAGACAGCATCAGGCACAGGAAAACTCTGAGTCTCTCTGATTTGAGTATCAGAGACATCTGCCCCAGCCTTCCCTCCTTCCTTGACCACTGCAGGAATGAAACCAGCCTCTGCTGCTCCCCCCTCTAAAGTAAAGACAAAGCTGTCGTTGCTGTCAGCACAGGGTGGAAGCGGCGAAGCGGCTGGAAATGCCGATGGGAGGGGTCCGTTTGTGACCGGCCAGGCAGGCAGAGCTCCTCTGGCTGATGAGGGCAGCCCTGGGGTCGGCACTGCTTCCGAGCGAACGGACGAGGCTGAGGGGAAAAGAGAAGAGGGCGGCCCTGCCTCTGCCGGAGCAGAGAAGGGCGGCCGAGACCCTGCCGGGGCAGGCAGGCCGAGCTCCGACATCGGAGAGGAGGGAGGAGCCGCACCTCCTTCTCTGGGGTGGCCGGGTGCCGACAGCTCCCTCTCTGCAGGCGGGTCGGGTCAGCCAGCGTCTCGGATGGAGGGGCCAGCACGACCCCCACCTTTCCAGGGGGCGGCACTGGCCCAGCAGCAGGCAGATCAGCGATGGCCCCGGCACGGTGGGGGGCAGGCCGATGGCACCTCTTTGTCAGGAGCGAGGCGGCGTCCCCAGAGCGGGGGGCCGCCCCCCTCAGGCAGCGCGGGCTGCACGGGGGGGCTGGTCCCAGCCGGCGGCTGCTGCGAGCCGTCAGTGCCCGGCGCTGTTAAGGTGGTGTGGCCAGGATAGCAAACAGATTCTTCCTCGCTCTGTTCTGAGCCTGCTTCGCTCCGCTCAAAACCCGTCTCCTCTTCCAAAAACTCGATTAATTGTCGTCCAGGTGAGCATTAGAGGGCCGGCTGAGACATCCCCTTCCGGGAGGGCTGTCCACAGAAGGTCCCTAATTCTTCCCATTTGTTCATAGAAAACTTCTCCTGCCTCTTCTGAAAAACCACGCTCTCGCCCAAGTTAACAAGGCAATTAAATCAGTTTCTCTCGTTTAGATAAATGAATCCCCATTATTCGGAATTTCCCACCTAGCTGCTATGCTGGGAGGGGTGGGGGGGAACAAAGAGTACCTCTCTCAACGGGGAAGAAGGCTCGCAGAGCTGCTCGCGGCTCCCGCTGTCAGGGGTTGCGGTGTGCCGATGAGAGATGGCACGGCTCCGCTCTGGGCTGCTCCGCTCCGCTCCGGGCGGGGCCGCTCCGCTCCGCACCGCAGGGACGCTGGGCTCCGTGCCGCTCCGCACGGCTTTGTGCTCTCTCGGTGGGAGAGCAGGAAAACCGACGACTTTTCGGGATTCTTCCGCAATGTCCCAGATGGCTCTCTGACTCCGGCCGTCTCCTGGCTCCGGTCTTGGCCCCAGGTTCGCAGTCCTGGTTTTCCGGGATTCAGCCTGGTATGCAGGCTGTCAGCTCCGAGTTTTTCGGTGCTGTTCGTCGGTCAGAGATCGCTGAAAGCAATCCCGATCCGCTGGAGTGACGATCTCGGCTGACACCCCCAAATGTCGTTTTTTCTCGGTGGGAGCTCCAAAATGTTGTTATCTCGGTGGGACCGCCAAATGTCGCTGCCTGAGATGGTTATGGAGCGGCGAGAGGAGACAGCAACATGGCAACTCTCTTACTTGATGCAAGAAAGAGTGCAGTTTATTGAAGAAAGCTGTGGCTTTTATAATACAGTTCGTGCAAAGCAAAATACAGATAGTTCATTGGAGAGACAGAGAGACACCTCTCCTCTCTGGTTCTCCCATAGATCCAGCAGGTGTGCTATCTATGTTATGATTCTTTCTCTTATGTTTACAGTACAGACAGAGGCCCTAGCATGGGAAAGGTTTCAGCTAGGCCTGAGAGAGTTTCACAGCCTGAGAAAGGAACTCAGACCCTGTGAGAAAAGGCCTAGGCCTTTACAATTTTCAGCCTGTGGCTTCACTGAAGCCCACAAAAACCATCAAAGGCTCTCGCAGAGCCACTGCTTGGGCTCACACTGGCTTTTGTGCTTCTTGCAGGGCTGAGCAAACCACAGCCAGGCCTTTTCCCCCACAGAAAGAATTCTCACCTTTGCAGCAGCTCAAAAGCTGCGAGAATCAAAGCCAAGGGGGCAGGGGGAGCCTCAGGTCCTGGCTGCCAGCTGGGGCTGGCCAGAGCAGGGCTGGCCAATGCCCATCCCTGTTCACTGGGGCTGGGCCATGGCTGGGCCCCACACTTGGATGGCCGCTGGCTTCAAGGAGCAGGAGTTTGGGAGCTCCTTCCTGCCTGGGGCTCCATTCCCAAGCTGCTCTTGCCGGCTCAGATCCTGCAGGGGAGGAGCAAGACTGGGGAAGTCTGGAATCCCCCGGAGCCACCATCCCCCAGGACAGAACTTCTTCCTTCTGCTGCAGGAGAGAGAAAGACAGAGTGTTGGGGTGTGGGAAACAGCCCAGCACCCTCATCCCCCACAGCCTCCCCAACCCTCACTGCACCCCCCCTACCCCCTTTTCTCCTACTCTGGGGTTCCCCCAGCCCTTTCCCTGCCCAGGTACCCCCAGGATCATCAAGACACGGACTGGGGGGTTGTGAAATTGAGGAATTAAAAGAAGGAAATGGAAATGAAGAGAGGAAAGAGCCCCTGGAGGGTTTTCGGGGGGGGAGGTGGCACACCCAGAGCCCCTTGGAATCTGCCTTTGGGGTTTGGGTGACCCCCAAACTATGGACCC